>OW679194.1:33194815-33369606 GCA_940337035.1 Agriotes lineatus | reverse complement strand
GCAGTATCGGCTGTATCCAATATGTAGGAAAGTGGCCTGGAGGCTATCCAAAAATTTCCAATCTCTAGCGTGCTTTTAAAACTTTCTTTAGTGCAACAAAAGTTATTAGATTTGTCCTACATTTTAAATGCGGCATATGCCGCGGGCTTCAGCTAGTACTTTATATAATGCGTCTTATTGCTTCCGGTCAAAGTTATCCATATCGGTTTTTGTAGATTTTGGTTAACGCTCGCCTTTTCCTGATTCTGCAATTGAACTATTATCATTTACTTCTAACTGAGCTTGGTTTGGAGTGTGTTTTATTTACTTTTCTTTTCTTCTCTAAGCGCACGGTAAAGAGTGGCAAAAAATACTGCCGTAGCTTCCGCGGTCATGCATTTTGTGGCAGTCACAGAATTTCCATTCTCCATATCCTTCTTCCAGAAAAAAACAAATACATTAGAGATAATCTCCTGGGGATCTAATTTATAAGCCATAACTTTTACACCTTCTGAAATTAAAATGAAAAATACGATATTTTAGCAAGTTGGAAATTTTTATTTTAACGTATCTGCCAGATTTGACAATGAACTACAAAGTATTTCAGAAAAAGTCAAACTATTCAAAATCAACACCTTTAGAGGCTCTTTTATTTTTTCACAGTAAAAAAACGTACTCTAGTTTTCAATGGCAGTGTAGATATTTTTGTTATTTAGATAACGGGAAATATAATAACGAACCAAAACAACTTGAAGAAATCGCTACAAAAATGTTATGATGAAGTAGGAATGATAAATATAACTAAACCTGGGACTCCTCCTAATAACATATGTCTTCTGTTAATTTATTTCGTGTTTAAATAGAAGAAAACAGATGTCCAAGTTACTGTAACGAGCTAATCATTCACATCAATGTCTCAATACAAAATCTAGGTGAAAATCCAACATACTATTACCAATGTATGCATATGAAAACATAATCTGCAATTTCTACAATGCTTTGGTAAGCTCAATTCTACAACCGATAAAATAATCCGGGCTGATCATTCAGTTTTTTGCTTGCTGTATGATTCTATTAATCGACAAATTACCAAAAAAACTAAGGTACAACATTTTTCTGCTTAGGACACGCCAAATGTAAGATATCTTCAGTTTACTAGTACTACAGATTACTAGTAAAATAAAGTAATCTATTTTAAAGGTCTAGTAAACTGTATTTTACCAGTACTACAAAGAATAGAGAAAACGAGAGTTTGGAAGATCTCATGGTATCAGAAGGGCAGAGGGAAACTCAAATCGGCCATAGGAACCTCTTGATAACAGCAATCAGGAGAGCCCAGTCTACAGCCGACTGAAACTATACCGTAAATAATATAAGACAAAACCAACAAGTTCACGATCCTAATGTAACAGAACCACTAATGTGGTAGCACTGAAGAGAGAAATAAAGACCTACTTTATTGTCGCAAAACTATGTCAGTAACTATACCTCATAATGCAGTCACACATAAATAAAAATTTTCTACGACCACTACTAATTAGGCCTTTTAGCACTAGCTTGTTGAACTAAAAATTACATTTTAAACGTGCTAAAAGTGAAATCAGCTGTTTACTTTTAGCACATGTGCTAAATAGCTGGTTTTGAATTTAGTATTTTAAACTGGAAGTTGGGTTATAAAGTTATTGTAGTTACTTCTTTCTTTAGAGGTAAAGTTTTTTTTAAATAATTACAGCATTATGTAATGAATAAGTCAAAATGTGTACTATTATAATTACTTTTAATAACTAACTTTGACAACTACCAGCTGCAGAAACAGTCACCTGCGCCGCCACTGTTATCTCTTTACTATGACATAAATTATAACTGTCGTAAATGCCAACCTTTGTTAAATCGAAATTTATGGACTAATAACAGTAAATTTAAGGTCGTAGAAAAAATATTGTATGCAAACTCGAGCTAAAAGTGTTATTGCACAGATGTTATGAAACTCAGCCTTCGGTTTCGTTTCATAATTTTCATGTCTCGTGCATAGACATCCACTTTTAGCACTTGTTGCACAAATAGGTATTATCTACGACAGTGTGTAAAACTGATTGCTAGTTGTCAGTTTTGAGTTTGTAAAACAACTATTTAATAACATGGTTTCACTAGTTCACGTAGTCAATAGCAACGTGTATTAAAATTTTTAACCACGCAAAATTACGACCGGTTGCTAGTAATCTTAATTTACATTTAAACTAGTTTTTTATATTTTCCGTGTTTTTTAGATTTTATCGTTGATAAAATATTGTACGATAAACGCGTAAAGCATCTTCAGTCACTAGCGGGGCTTAAAGCGCTCGCTTATTCGCGTTTTAACTCTGCCCCACTTGTGACTAAAGGATAGCTTTACGCACTTGTATCGTAAATTACTATATTTTTTAGAGCACATCTGCAAAGGTTGTTGTGAAAACTGCTGATGTAAATGAACCACATGATACAATATATTTAAGTTTTAGGATGGAAACTTATTGATGATATTCCGCACCCTGTTGTTAGTGTTGTAGTAATTACTCTTTTTGAATTAATTACAGTTGTGGTGTGTGGGTGTTCTGTAGATGTTGCATATTTGAGTAAAAAGTGTAGCTCTCTCTAATAATCTTGCACATAGTACTGTAAAAGATTATCAGAATAATATCAATGCAATAACCCACACACTAAACATAGGTCTTTAAGGGATAATATTCTGGAACATGAAAATAATGTTGGTTCAGATGAAGATTACTGAAAGCTATTAATAACTGAACTGTTTCTGTTAAAACTTAACAAATAGTAAGTGTTCGTGCCACCTAAATTAAATATTTATTCCATATGTTATGAGGTATTTGGTCCGCACACAGAACGTTATATGTTATTAAGAAAAACTTACAATTAAAGCTGAAAAGACAATACCTAAACGAACAATAATCAGAAGAAAACCTTTAGACTTCAGATATAATTTTGCACTCACTGTTAACGGGGCTATAAATAATGCGTCAAAAATGTATCGAGCTATCATTAGAAATAACAAACCAATAGTTATGGGCGCTAGGTTCTACAACTTATTGTGACATGCTCCGCTGATCTATACGGAGTTGTAGAGCGGCGAAGTAAAACAGGTTACATTTATGAATGTAAACACAGAATTTAAATTCATAACATATATAATATTATAACCCACTCATTTCACGAATAGTGTATGGGGATCGTGCAAACAAAATGGTCTGACTTGAAGAGCACACGGCATCAACTGAGCGAATTAGCAAGAGGGCCATAAATGGAACAACATCAATTAGCACCCAAAATATGTAAATGAAGGTGCCTTTCGGGCGCATTCCTCGACGATGCCTCACAGAATATAAAGCATTTATAAACAATTGTACTGACTATTCAATTCACCTGTCAGCTGTCAAAAAGTGACCAATGAAATTCCAGAATTCTGACGTTTCTTGACCAATCAAAAAAATATCAGTGGATATATCTTCCTAGAAGGTATTCAAGTGACTATTTTTAACAAATGCGATTTTTATTAGAAGAAGTCAATATTAGTGTTCTGTTACTATAGAAATTGCATAGTTTGTTGCTAGATTTACTGAAAACTAATTTGAAAAAGTAGTTTGGTTCATTAAATAGTCCCTCGAATACCATTCTTAGTTAAAGTTAAGTAGATTATTTTTGCGGTGGTATCACTACTCATGTCCATTGCGCTTGAGATTAGGACTCGTGCTAGCGCACTCGTCCTAATCTTACCAAAGCGCAATGGACATTCGTGACACCACCGCAAAAATAGTCGACATAACTTTGACTACTCATGGTATTATAAGTGATTATCGCATACGACATAAATCCTTTTCCTAATTGCCAAACGGCGAGCGTATGTATGTTTAATAGGATCTACTCGTTTACTGTTTCTAACAAACGAAGGTTAGATGCAGTATAAAATCAGAAAATGAATATAATTCGAAAAGAAACTGATGGTTGTTCACCGGCAACAAAGTCATAAATTCAGTTTATACTATCAAAATGTTAGAGGTCTTCGAACAAAAACTAATATATTTTTAAGCAACCTTGCGGCTGAGGATTATGATTGCATTGTGCTGAATGAGACGTGGCTTGATTCTGATATATACAACTACGAATTTTGATACGCGCGTGTGTATCGATGCGATAGAAATAAAATTACTACTGGTAAACAAAGAAGTGGAGGTGGTTTAATTGCCGTTAATAAGCAATTTCATTCTGAAATCATAAGCACTAATAATAATAGCAAACTTGAAACTTTAACAATAAAACTAAATTTTTTTGGATTAATTATTATAGTTGTTCCTAAATCTACATTAAATGACTATCTAGAGTACTACGCTCTGATGGAACGTGTTAGTTATGTTTTTAACAGTAATTTAATAATAGCAAGGGACTTTAACATTTCAGAAATTAATGGTTGTGAATACGATCTTGTGTGTGGTAGTCGGATAGCAAAACATTTACTAGAATTTTTAAATCTTTTTAATTTAAATATGTGCAATAATATTAAAAATTTTGGAAATAAAACAGTGGATTTGGTTTTGGGTACTTCTGAATTAAATGTAGTAGACCAGATGGATGCCTTGGTACCAATTGATGTGCTGCACCCGGCTTTGTTAATAACCGTTAATATTAGTTCCGATATGCCTATAAGTGATAATTCTGTATTAAATAATAAGTATGATTTTAAAAGGCCGATTTCAAATTGATATATGACTCTTTAAGAAATACAGAATGGAATGTCCTGGATGTTGTGGGAGATGTTAATGAAGCGGCTGAAAGATTTTACAATATTTTCTACAATATATTAGATCGAGCAATGCCCAAAATCAAATATAATTTCAGTAACAAAAATAAATATCCAGTGTGGTTTACCAGGGATATAATTTCTTCTATAAAACTTAACGTTTTCATCATAGACTAAAAAATAAATCTGATTACCATTTACATGAATTTAGACGTATTAGACGTAAACTCAAATCTAAAACTGTAAGAGCTAGAAAGGATTATTAGTCCAGAGAAATTAGACAAATTAAAAGCAAAACTTCGGAAAAATTCCCGGAAAACTAGATTTTGGTATGAGCCTTGATATTGTGGTTCTAAACAAAATGTCAAAAGTCTTCATCGATCCGCTAAAAATTTTAAGGGGGGGCAAAGGTCACCAAAAACGGTATTTCGTGAATATCTCGTTAACGGTCACTTTTACAGAAAAAATATTGATTATCAAATTTGTATCTTATGAAATTTCTAACAATAAAGATATCATAACTTTTATTCGTAAAAGTAACCGTTATGGATATAATTCGATTTACAGAGTTGAAACTCGCATTATTTTCCACACCACCTTCGAGGTAGAGTACAAGGTGCGTTTTTTTTCATGTGGTGTCCCCAGTAGGCATATTCCACGTTTATTTTTGTTTGAAAAATGTTTATTTTAAAAAAAAATATTATGAACTTGTTCATTAATCAATTTTGGATTCAAAACAAGAGTTATTAATATTTATCTTCAGACTCTATTTCAATTGGTATGCTTTCCTCTTCATCATCTTCTTCTTCTTCTTCTTGTTCTTCTGCTCTCTTCTCTATTTCCATAGATTCAGCCAGGAAACGTGATGGATCTACATCTTCAGTGGAATTATTCTCCTTAGCATAGAATTTCGGCTTAGACCGCGTAGTATTTGTAAATGAACACCCAGCATTATCTGGCTTAATGTGCCTTGCACCTTGTGAAGTCGAGCAAAAACCCGCGCGATGGCCATGCTTTTTGGTGGCTCGTGTTGTTTGAGTATCTTGAAAACGAGGATACTTAGGCAGATTTGGCCGTTTTGCTGTTTGTGCATCCATATTCACTAACGTTTCGCAAGACCTTGCAGCTTGCATCATCAGAGTGAAAGTCGCAGTGAAACGTTAGTGAATATGGATGCACAAACAGCAAAACGGCCAAACCTGCCTAAGTATCCTCGTTCTCAAGATACTCAAACAACACGAGCCACCAAAGAGCATGGCCATCGCGCGGGTTTTTGCTCGACTTCACAAGGTGCAAGGCACATTAAGCCAGAGAATGCTGGGTGTTCATCTACAAATACTACGCGGTCTAAGAAATTCTATGCTAAGGAGAATAATTCGAGTAACCGCGAAAGCCTCAAACAGTACATCGTCAATGTGGAGTCGCAAGTATCGACGTCATTTATATCGGGTGTTACATTTAGGCAAGACTGACCTTCGCAATTACCACAAACTGGTGAACAATATATACCAACTTTTTTGCAGCCGCAGTTTAAGCTACACGTCTTGGTGCAATGGCAAAAATAGTATTCAGCAGAATGTCTGGAGCAGTTGGTTCCAAAATGTTATCCTTTAACTTCCATTCCCAGTCTTCAGAAGTAAGCTCGTTACCTAGCCATATTTGAACCTGGTAATAGACCCGATATAAATGTTGCCGAGTAGCACTACATGTTGGCGGAAGAATAGAAAACTGAACAGGTTTTTTGAGCTGTGTAGATTTCACAAAAGTTGAATATCTGTGGGTATCAATAGATGCTTCTTTTACTGGAGCCTTATACATATCCAGGAGAAAACGAATTCCATTGTTGAAAATCAGGTCTGGAGAACATTCTGTCTTAGTAAAAATTTCTGCATAATTTATTAATTCCTTATTTTTTTCAAATAATTTGAAGAGATTCAGTTTACCTTTCTTAAAAATTGCTTAAATAATTTGTTATAAACGTTTGAAGAAAAAATACTATATGTTATTCGGAACAAAAGTATCTTTATGTGGCTCGGCTGTAACCAGCGACCACAAATAAAGTATAATTGTTGCTCCTAATAACATAATATACTATTATGCTCCTACACGAATAGCAAGCAGATGTCCCTTGAGGTTTTATGACAACGGAGGGGAACTTTTCGGAGCACATTCCTTCTCTATCTATACTACAGTGTACTATATATGTGTTTCTTTCTATTTTATGGGCTCTGAAACAAGGAAATTCTGGAATATTTAAAGCCGCAACTCCAATGAGATATACATGCCATTGAGGCATTCGTTACAACTCTGTAAATCGAATTATCTCCAAAAGGGTTACTTTTAAGAATAAAAGTCATCATATCTTTATTGTTAGAAATTTCATAAGCTACAAATTTGGTAATCAATATTTTTTCTGTAAAAGTGACCGTTAACGAGATATTCACGAAATACCTTTTTTGGTAACCTTTGTCCCTCCTTAAAATTTTTAGCGGCACTCGGATCGATGAGGACTTTTGACATTTTGTTTAGAACCACATATCAAGGCTCATACCAAAATTCAGCTTTCCGAGAATTTTTCCGAAGGGCAATGTCTAATTTCTCTGGACTATATTAACATTTACGAGTGTAAAATTTAGATTTAATAATAACACATATTTTATCTTAGCAATGTACAGGCCTCCTACATCTGACAAAAACGGGTTTATAAATGACTTAAAGGCAGTTCTTGATGCTACTAACAATCACTGTCACTTAAACATATTATTGGGCGACATAAATCTAGATATTCTTAAACCAACAGATCCATATGTAAGTGAATACACTAACGAACTAACTGGTAGGGGCTACGAATCATTAATAAATCGTCCCACGAGAGTTAATAATGAAACGAAAACATGCTTAGATCACATATTCCTAAAAAAACAACAGATAACTTCTAAAAATATAGTACTTCCGATGGTTTTTGAGTCAGTGGTTACCGACCACTTCACTACTTTATTACAAATCCAATATCATGAAAATACGGGCGATCAAAAACAACTAGACAGTGGGTACACTAAAAAATATGTTAATTTTACAAGCGTAAATGAATGTTTTCAGAGAGATGTCTGGGCAGAATTATATAATCAAGTAAATGTTAATGATTCATTTCTCCAATTCACTACAATTTTAAGTAATATAATCAACCAATGTACAGAAATTCAACAGGTTCAAGCTAAAAATAAAAAACTCAAACCGTGGATTACTCTTGGATTGATTAAATCCATCTCCATAAGAGATAAACTTAAGAAAAGGCTTTCACTTAATCAAAATAACACTGAGTTACAGAGTGAATACAAAACTTACCGAAACTATCTGACAAAACTTATAACAAAAACAAAACAGATATATTATAAAAAAGAAATTGATAATGCAAAAAAGGATTCTCAAAAAATTTGGAAAGTAATAAGAAAGTCGATAAATATAAATAAAGATAACAACAGCAAAATTTTTGAAATAGCAGAAAATAACACAATATTATCCGATCCACTGATAGTTGCGAATAAATTTAATCAATATTTTTCATCTATTGGCTCGACAATGGCAAATTCAATACAAAATGAGGGTGGTACTGTTGACACAAATACTATCGCGAATGTTAACCAATATTTTAACCATTGTAATTCACTTTTTTTATTACCAGTTAACGAACAAGAAATTGATGAACACATTACTAGCTTGAAGAACAACTCGGCTTGTGGTTTGGATGGGATATCAGTTTCTTTTATAAAAACATTTAAAGCCCATCTGATAAGTCCATTAACGTTTCTAATTAATTCTGCATATGAAAACGGTATTTTTCCAGAAATTTTAAAGGAATCTGTTATTACACCCATTTATAAATCAGGTAATCACCATGAACTAAACAATTACAGGCCTATTTCAGTAACCAGTCAAATAGCAAAAATATTTGAAAAAACATTAAAAAAGAGACTATGCAATTTTCTTAACAAACATAGTGTTATATCTCCACAACAATTTGGGTTTCGTGAAAAAATTTCAACAGAAAATGCCATATTTCATGTAACTGATAAAATATATACATCATTAAACAAAAAACAGAAAGTAATTGCAATATTTTTAGATCTGGCTAAAGCCTTTGACACCGTATCTCATAACATTTTATTAAACAAATTAGAAAACTATGGTGTAAGAGGAATAGCTTTAGAACTATTTAAAAGTTATCTATCGGGCAGAAAGCAAGCCACAAAAATTCATAATACAGTTAGTTCGCAAGAATCAGTAACCTGTGGCGTACCACAGGGAACTGTTCTTGGTCCAATCTTTTTTCTAATCTACATCAATAGTTTATTGTTGTGTGATACTGGGGGTGAAATCGTTTCATATGCTGATGACACTGTATTAATATTTAGCGATGACTGCTGGGATGATGTTGCCAAAAAAGCAGAAGATGGACTGTACACGGTCAAATGTTGGTTAAACAAAAACTTGCTTACATTAAACAAAGATAAAACTAAATATATAGCCTTTTCACCTAACATAACAGGACAGCCTCACTATAACAAATTAATTTTACATATGAATTGCAATCGTATAAACTGCCACTGTTCAACATATATATACCAAACTGCAGAAATTAAATATTTAGGGCTAATAATAGACAGCCATCTTAAATGGAATAAACATATAGAATATACACACAATAGATTAAAAAAATTAATATACAAATTTTACCAATTACGATCAATACTACATAAAAATATACTAATCTCAACATATAAAGCTTTAGTGGAGTCTATACTACAATACGGCATCATCGTTTGGGGCAGTGCATATTCAACAACGTTAAATACCTTACAAGTAGCACAAAAACATATAATAAAAGTCATGCTTTATAAAAATAAACTATATTCTACTGAATCGTTATTCTCTGAAGTTAGATTGCTAGATGTGGGTGGACTATACATTCTAAAAGTCATAAAATTTTATTACACTAACCCTGCATTACAAACTAAAGTATCACACATCTATGACACTCGAGCCCAAACAATTGACAATCTTAATGTACCCAATACAAAATTCACTTTACAACAAAGATCTATTAGATATATTGGCCCGAAACTCTTCAATTCCGTACCGATAGTATTAAAACAAATTAATAATTACAACCTATTTTCTAAAAAGATATCTACCTATGTTCTTGAAAATGCAAATCGATTAAAAGACGCATTAATTATAATCATATAAATTATTGTACATTATAACCTCAGTAGTGTTCCCCTGTCTCTCTTTCACGTAGTGTCCTGGTCTTGTATTACTTAAGTTCTATTCTGTTAAACTAAAATTAGAAGTAAACATGAACAATCCTTATACCTTAAAACTTCCGCAGGTGCACAACACAATCCCATTAGGGATTAGGTGCAAGTGAAATGAATAGTTACACTTATGTTTGCAAAATGTATGTAATAGCATATTATATACTGTTATGTAATACTGTTATATACTGTTATTTTTCGTTTCAAATAAAGTTATTATTATATTATTATTATTATATACCAATTCAGTGGAGAGTAGCATTGGTGTAAATATAAATGAATTTTGGAATTATATAAAAAATATTCAAAAATATACCAATACTACAGTAACTTACGAGTACAATAATTAGAAATTACCCAAAGATCGAGTTGTTGATACCTTTGCTGAATATTTTAGTGGTGTATATACGGCTCGGCAGTGCAATGTGGGCGTTTTGGCTTTGGTAGAAATTACTTCTGAAGAGGTTGTAGTTGCTTTAAAGAACTTAAAACCGAATAAATCAGCTGGGTCAGATGGCATACCTTCCTATATATTTAAAGCCTGTTGGGAATTATTACAAAATCCACTTAAAATACTATTCAATAAATGTTTGAAAATGAAAATATTTCCTGATAAATTTAAAATAGCTAGAATAACACCAGTTCATAAGACAGGTAGTAAATCAGCCATTGAAAATTAGAGACCAATTTCAATAATATCTACACCGGCTAAACTATTTGAAAAAAATTTATATACGAATTTTTTTTATCATGTTAAACATCAAATTGTCATTGAACAGCATGGTTTCTTTCAAAAGCGCTCAACTGACACTAATTTAATTACATTTGTGGATTTTGTAAGCAGTGTTATAGATGAAGGTGGGCAGGTGGATGCAGTATATACGGACTTTGCAAAAGCGTTTGACAAGGTTAGTCATGATGTGTTGTTGTGTAAGCTATGGGACTTTGGCTTATCTGAAAATTTACTTTTTCTTTTTAAATCTTATTTAGAAAACAGATATCAATCTGTCAATTTAATGGGCTGTAACTCAAATTGTAACTCCTTCTGGAGTGCCGCAGGGTAGTAATTTGGGACCTCTATTGTTTTTGATTTTTATTAATGACTTGTGTTCTTGCCTGAAGCACTCACGTGGATTATTATTTGCTGAAGATCTTAAAATCTATAAGGAAATAAGTGTCATCAATGATGTCAAACTGTTTCAACAGGATATTGATTCTATAGTACAATGGAGTACTTTAAATAAACTTTATTTTAACGTAGAAAAATGTAAATATGTTACGCATACCTTAAATAAAATCTCAGTCGCGAATCAATTTACTATGAATGGCAATAATTTGCGTAAGGAGTTCCGAATTAAGGATTTGGGTGTAATTTTTGTCCCTACATTGAGTTGGGAGTTTCATATAGAGTATGCAGGGTCCTCCTCATTGAAAAGCCTTGGTTTCTTGATGAGGAATACTTTTCATTTTCAGTCTGTTGCTGCTATTAATCTGCTCTATAATGCTCTTGTCAGGACAAAACTTGAGTATGGATCCAAAGTTTGGAACTCTGGCTTGAAGACGTACCAAAATAAACTTGAAACTGTCCAGAATAAATATCTTAAATTTATTTACTATAGGAAACATGGTCGGTATCCTGATTATTCTTTATACCAAAATGTGAGACGAGAATTTCAAGTCATTAAACTTTGTTATCGTCGAGAAATTATGGACGTATTGTTTATATTTAAACTATTAAATAATCGCATCGACTGTCCCAACTTGCTACCCCTTGTCAGTCTTTATATTCCGGCTTACAGGACAAGGCCTCGTGACGTACTCTATGTACCATCCTACCGAACAAACCTGCGCAAGTACTCTCCTATTGTCAGAATGCTCATTTGTGCTAATAGGTTAATTGCAGATTCTGATTCTAATATATTTAATACACTTTTCATTAAATTTAAAGCTGTTCTTAAAAAGTACTATTACCAGCATTTTTTACATAATTAACAACTAAAATGGAGGAATCACTTGGATAGCTGGTTATCCTGGCTATATATATATTTTTTTATTTGTCTTTTATGTATACTAATTTTCTTGTCGTTATTTTGTTTTGTAATATATATGGGAACGCTAACAGTATTATTGGGCGCGTGCCTGTGTTGTCAGTTTATTATAAATAAATAATAAAGTTAAATCTGTAAACAACTGATGGTTGTTTACTGCTTACAAAAGTCTCAATAAGCCAACCGACGGATAACCATCAAGCTGCTTCGAGCATTTTCTTCGGGTATCACAGCGGGTCTCGCGACCCACGTAGAAATATCGGTGCATGAACGCCCAATCAAAAGTACAACGAACAAGAGACGACAGGAGAAAGGAAAAAGAGCGAAAAACAAATTCGTCTGAGCTGTAGACCACGTAAAAGCAGAGATAACCAAATCCTACCTTTGATTGTGGGCGGACAACAGATGCTTTTACACAAAAATGACCAAATCTGTCACAGAATCATTTGTTTTTTAGCGTCCAGCAACAAAACTATTTCAGACGTGTGTACACACAGTACGGTATAATCGCTCAGATTTTATTATTTTTTGTCCAAATCCTAACAGAGACATGAAACAATTTACTAACGAATGTTTCTTTGAAGTGTCATTTATGTTTTATATCTTTTACTTATAATAACCAATACCACTTGAACATATGCCTTATATCCCTATGGAGTATATAGCTATTATTATCCAAATTGATCCAGGCTCTATTCTACGCAATTTTATAAGATTGTTGCAGAAACATAGAAGTTGATTTAAATCATCTCGTTTTAGACCCAGATCTATGTGTTTACGCTATATCCATATATTTTAAAGACACTTTGTATATTAGTTGATCATGTGTGTATAATTTTCTTTTTTAGAGGATACGAATGAAAAGTGGCGGCTCGTGGAGAATTCTAATGAGAGGGCCAAGCGAATGTAAAATGCATAAACTACCCCGTCACACACAAAGGCATTTCGACATGCCGAGATCTATAAATACTTCGTATATGGACTGGTAAAAGTAAGCATAAATAAAAAACTTAGAAAACTTTACATGCTAATAAAATATGAACTGAATCGAATCCTTTTTTTTTGAATTTTTCATTTAAGTAGCCCATAAACTGTCGAAAAGCTGGGCCCGTTTAATTTGGCCCCAATGTGTCAGTGAAAGTAAGCCAACGCTTATCGTACAGTTGAAATTCATGAAAAAAAGCTTTAGCTTAAGGTTTAAAATGGGAATAAAGATGACAAATAAGCGCGATTCCTTTTTCAGAATACAACAATCCTGAATGATGGTTATGTAGGTTATGGTAGGGCCATGGCTCCTTGCCATCTACAGAAGCGCTTCCTGCTTAGGTGTCGCCCAAAATGATTAGACATCCGACTGACTATAGTGTAAAAACAATGGTAACACTTATTCGGGGTCTGCCATGAATGCCGTCTGCATGATGAACTGCTTTCTAATGGCACGCCTAATTACGCCAGAACAATAAGCCTCCACTCTCGCGTAATGAAGAAGAGATCCTCCTTAAATACTAATTTCCGAGAGGAAACGGAAACGGTTCGCGACTGTAGGCAAACGAGAACTGACATTTATGAAAAGACGGGCCCGGCCGAAAAGGTCAAAGCCTGTTAGAGCGGCTTCTGGCAATACGCTCTAATGGAAGTGCGATCAGGATCGAAGTTTTAAGAATATTTACTGGCCCTAAAATAAATACGGCGTCTCTGAGGTGAAGATTTAGATGAGGTGCAGATTCCCGCGATTGCGGTGGATTTTCTTAATAACAGTTTGTTCGCATTCTAATTAAATTTAATTGCCAAGCAAGGCGAGCTTTTTAATTTTCGTCGTTTTCGCCGAGATTACAACAGATGAAAAATTTCATAGCTGATTTTCGGGAAAACGAATTTTAATCAAGACGCAGACTTGTAAACGTCTTACAAGTTAAAGGCTGTTAAAAAAGAATGAATAAAAATACAATATGAATATAAAATGGCTTCTAATACTTTTATAAATTTATATTTACATTAATTAAGCTCCATAAGAATCTGTGTTATTTTATTCTACTACGAAATAACTAAGCTTGAAATAAGCTATACAAATCTGCATTGAAGTTTATAAAGAACCAAATGTTAATATTAACTTATTCATATCGTATGTAAATCATATTTCATTAAAAACTTTATTCACATTCGGAATTCCAGCTATATTAGCTCTATAATTAGTAAAACGCTTAACGTATTGCGGTTATTTACAATTTAACAGGAATTAACGCTTCAATACTTATTGAGTGCTTTATTGTTGAAACGTTGCTACAGATCATTAGAGCTTTTGCACCATGTTGTTACGGGCTAAAAGTCATTTACAGCTATTTATTAAATTAATTGCTCTAATTTTCGTTAAAGCTGATTTTTGCCTTATCTTTATTTAAACCTAAGTTTGCCTACAATAATACTGAGCATTCAGATCTTCTATCTATTTAATTCAGAAGTAGTGCTCGAAAGCCCCTGGAGTGTAGACTTCACGTTATGCATCTTTGTTGGGTTGCATGTCTGGCTCCTTCCCCAAAATTTGGTTTTTGTTATCAGGATCTTTGTAAACCATCTTCCCAGTCGCCATGTTGTGTTGCTAAAGACAGCTGCCTCGAAAATTAACGTTTTGGAGACGTACCTTAATTGGATTTGTTCGATGGCATCTTGTTTGTGAAATTACTTCTGGTTTGGTTAGAATTCTTCGGAGGTTTTGGTACAGGCCCCGAGAATTGTATTTTTGATAATTTCCAAGCCCAAACCTCGTTTGGATTTTGCTTTGGCAAAGCACATGTTTTCCCACTTGGCATAATGCAGCCGTAAACAACTACGACGGGTATGTGTTATTAAGTTTAATCAGCTCGGTTCTATGGCGTGTTTCCCCTTTTTAGCTTTTCCTACCTGGTGACGTACTTACGAAAAAAAACGGAGAAAAAAGAATAGGAAATTTTGGTTACGGAAAAAGAAATAGCCCAAGAGAAATGCTTATAAAATACTTAAAAAAAGAAAACTTATACGCTATGAATACATTCTTTCAGAAGAAATCCTGGGTAAGCCCGAACGGTGCTACAAGAAATGAAATCCACTACATACTATCAAATAATAAAATCATAGTAAAAGATGTAACAGTAATGAATAACTTTACAACAGACAGTGACCACAGACTTATTAGAGCAAGGATAGTGATAAATGCAAAGTTTGAAAGAGCTAAATTATTCAATAAAAAAAAACACAAGTAGACACTACATTACTCAAAGCTAAACATGACGAATACAAGACCATAGTAGAACACGAGCTATCAAAGCATGAAAACCTCGAAAACAAGAATATAGAAATTCTAAATGATGTGTTAACACATACCCTAATCGATGCAGCTACAAAAATAGCAAAAATGAAAACCAACCTACAAAGCCAAATATCAAAAGAAACAAAGAAAATGGTAGAAAAGCGAAGGCAACTATGGAAAGACGGGAAACGAAACACTCAAGAATATGTCGAAATAAATAAAATGGTAAGGAAATTGATAAGAAAAGACAGAAAAACTAAACAAGACCAAATGATACAAGACGTTACAGAGAAAAATAAAAATATGAAATGCTTCAGACCTCAGCTGGGAAGACCACAAATTGTTACGTTGAAAGACAAAAATGGAACTAAAAAGCAAGACTTACCCGACATATTAAAAATAGCAGAAGAGTTTTACACCAACCTATATAGCCCACAAATAAAAGAAACTGTTGCCACAAGAGGAAAGCTAAAAAGAAAAGTAATGAATATTAATTCCGAAGAAATTCCCGATATAGGCATAGAAGAAGTTAGAAATGCCTTACAAGACATTAAAAACAATAAAGCGGCAGGAAAAGATGACGTCCTGGTGGAAATGATAAAAGAAGGGGGAGATATGGTGCTGCATGCAATAGTGGTTCTATTAAATAAGTGTTTGCACAAAGGCACTATACCATCAACATGGAATGAAGGAAACATGGTTTTGCTATTTAAAAAGGGAGATAAAACAGACTTAACAAACTATACACCCATCACCCTACTCTCCCAAATATACAAACTTTATACGAAGATCATAACAAATAGGTTCTACTAACCAGTAGAACAAGCTGGGTGCAGAAGCGGATTTAGCACCATCGACCATCTACACACTGTCAAAATTCTGATCGAAAAAGCAACAGAATACCAAATACCATTAGAAATAGGATTGGTAGACTACGAAAAAGCTTTTGACAGTGTGGAAAAACGGGCAATACAAGAAGCGTTACAAAATAGCAGGGTCGATCATAGATATGCTAAAATCATACAGAATATTTATGAAAAGGCTGTATCAACTGTTTAACTTCACAACAACACGAACCAAATACCTATAAGAAGAGGAGTTCGCCAGGGCGACACGATTTCGCCCAAACTATTTACAACAGCACTGGAAGATGTTTTCAAACGACTACCATGGGAAAACAAATGCATCAGTATAAACGGAATGAGACTAAACCACCTCCGCTTTGCCGACGATATTATCGTAATTTCTGAAACGAAAGAAGAACTGGAAGTCATGTTAAATGAATTAAATCAAGAATCAAAACGAATAGGATTAAAAATTAATCAATACAAAACAAAAGTAATGACAAACACGGAAGAAGAAGTTACGGTAAAGATAGGAGAGACAAATATAAAGCAAGTGGAAGAATATATATATCTGGGGCAACAGATCAAAATGGGGAAATAAAATAAAAAAATTTAAATAACTGAAAGGACAAGACTGGGATGGGCAGCTTTCGGCAGGTTGAGCTATATTTTGAAAAACGAAAATATTCCACTGCATATGCGACACCGGATATTTGACCAATGAGTACTCCGAGTCCTAACATACGGAGTACAAGTCTGGACTTTCACAAAACACAATATAGACAGACTCGCTAAAACCCAAAGAGCAATGGATAGATCAATGTTACACATAACACTAAAGGACAAAATAAGAAATGAATGGATTCGGCAGCACATAGGAGTAAAGAACGTTGTTGAACATGCAAGCCAGCTGAAGTGGAAATGGGCAGGGCACAACGCTAGATACAACCGATGGAACTACATCATTCAACAATGGAGACCCTGGACCAGAAAAAGACAAAGAGGAAGACCACAACTACAATGAGCAGACGACATAAAGAAAGTAGCCGGGCCCGACTGGATGAAAAAAAGCCCGCGACAGAAACAAATGGAGAGAGATTGAGGAGGCCTATGTCCAATACTGGAATGAAAGAGGTTAACAACAGAACAGCAGACGTACCTACGGCTTTTCCTACCTGGTGACGTACCTTTACGTCTTTGTTTGGTGGCGTCTTTATGTTTGATGGTGTTCTGGTACCGAAGGCTCCTCCCGTGGCTGCCGTATATATCGCCTCTTGCTAGCGCATCTGCACCTGAGATCGAACGACCCAGATGGCCCCTAGCTGCCGTTTCGAATATGGCAAGTCCTGCGCCTACAATACAGAGCTCAGGTGAATCCCTGTGCTACCTTCCTCGACGAGTTACCTGCAGGTCTTCCGCTTGCACTCTTGGCCGCCTTGCAGTCCCTCGAGCCCCCTTTCTATGTTTGCTGCAGCTTGGGAAAATTCTCGCAAGGTTTGGTTGTGCTTTATTATAACTTTGGCCACTCGAGCTTCGGAACCCATTGTATTTCGTTCTTGTGATCAGTAAATTTTAGACTTATCATGTGTCGTATTTTAAGCGAGTAACTCACCTGTGTAACGTAGTTGTTATGCAATTTTTCATTGTGGAGTAATTTTTGGCGGTAGGTAGTTCTTTTTAACCAGCCTTCAGCTTTTTAGATTATCCGAACGGTGGTGTCGCCGGCCCCGTTCAAGTTTTAATGGTACTGTTTATTTTGTAAGGCAATTGCATGAAAAGTCTTGTTTCATTTTCGATCGTCACGATACTTTAGTGACTTAATATACGGTTGAATACAACTTTAGTACGCCCCCTGCTTCTACAAGGAATTCATTAGACAATTTAATGCAGCTTGATTAACATTTTAGTCAACTATCGGATTTATAGCTCTATGATTGGAAGCAAGATCTTGAATCCCATGTAGGCGTCTTTGTGAAATAAAATTAAACCTTGCATGGTGGGTGGTTGTTCGGATTCAACTAGCTTGTCTAAATTTTTCAATTATAATAGTTGTGTCGTAGCCACGATGCTATCGACCGTTTTTATTCAGTATTGCATTTGGCCATGTTAAAAATTAACTTGTAATGTCTAATACTTATATTTTATAGCAATCAGTTTATTGATTACCGTTTAACTATTTAATTAAGTTGAACCTACTTGTCAACTATGCCTTAATGCTTATATAAATCTATACGTCAATATTTTGGTGAGATTTAGCTAAACGTTTAATTATTGTGAATTTACTGTGATATATATTTTGTGATATGTTTTTCGGACTTTTTCCTCTGTCTAGGGTGTAAATCACACAACGTTTTGGGAGTTTTGATCTACTCCCGTCTTCAGGTGTTCTTGGTTAGTCCTGAGGACTGATATATACGTTTTTCTACGTAAATTTTTGCCTCCCCCGGGGTTTGAACCCGGGACCGCTGATCGCTAGTCTGCCACTCTAACCACTAGGCCACCAGGGCTGATTTGGTTTGCCGATTATACGTGCTAAGAAGGTGAATTAAATAAGCACAACAAGGAAGAAACGATACGCAAAAGAATTTTCGCTGCTGCAACTGCAAGCGAAGAAGGACCAGAGACCATGACGATGCGAGCAAGCTCGGTAAGATGGCGACAAGTGGCGAATAGCAGAGCGGTAGCCCATTTATGCGACGGTAAATCAAAGAATAAAGCCTAATCAATTCAATGGTACGAATCATCCAAATTCTCAAAATTATATATTCGAAGTCCTGGTTATCATATCCAATAAAGGTCGAAAAGAATAGGCCGTTATTACCCAGGACTTCCATACACTTGGACTGGCCAAAATATTCAAAACGCTACAACTTCTTACTTAAATATTTATCCTACAGCCCGCGCTGCAAGCACATGCTGTATCAACACCCCCTCTTGTTACCATCATCATCGACTTGTAACGTTAGCGCCTCTAGCAAATTTATCTAAAGCATCAATATTGTGCCAGAAATTTGCACGACGCTAATTTTCGTCACTATCGGAGTTTGAATCGGCCTTTCGCTCTAGTAAGCGATAAGAAGACATCCACCAGCGGTGCGCCGAGTCGCGTACAAGCGTGTTGCAATATTATTATACTGCAATGGTTTAATGCCAACAGCAATTCTTATTGCCTAATTACCTAAATGAATAAGGTCAACATGAGCACAGAATTAAATATTTTATTTATTGCAAGATAATCAGTACTTTACATTAATAAGTGCACTTGATGTGAGCAGCAGTAATTAATAATTTGAGAGATAAAAGTTAGGATGAGATAAGGCATGTCTCAGAAGGGTTACGTTTAGAGTTTCAGATATGATAAATGTTCGAAAGGGCCAATGCAATTTAATTTGTATCTGACGGATTTGAGCTTAGTAACGTCAAACATAATGTAAGTAAAATGATACAGAATGATTTGTTAACTATAGAAAATGTATGAGTTTTATGTATTCAAAGTTTATAAGCCTGTAAACGGCAAGTTAACTGAAAGGTAAACGAAAAACAGTGCTAGCAAATCAATAATTGCAATAGAGCAATGGAAAAATGTAAGGCAACCGATCGAAAGACAATTAGTGAGATGCTAAAAGAACTCAAGTGTATCGCTGCATAATAAACCAAAGTAAATATTAAAAGCAGAGCGAAGTGTGGTGACATTTATCCCAAGAAAAGGAAAATTTAGTGAAAATGCAAAGACACGACATCAAAACTGTAGTTCCTAAGTTGAAACATGTAATCAAACTTAATTTCTTTTAAACATATGAAAATCTAGTAGCTAAGTTATGAGACAGTCAATTGTCATTATTAATAAGACAAGCTGAAAATTGTTATGTTGGGTGCAAGTTAAGCTCCACTTTTTGTACAGACATTAATAATAAAAACTCATTTTGTTAAGTCAAATTTGTGTTAGAGTTTTTACCAGTGTTGCTGGGCATCTGTGGGTATAGTTGTAAAAAGTGCTGGAGTTCCAAAGATAGTGCAATTAGGCCAGCAAGTTTCCACCTGGTGCGGCGTTGAGTGGAAGCCAACTTTGGTGACGATTTAGAGGCAGTTCCAGACATCGGAAGACAGATATTTTTGGTGCTACGTAGAGAGGAAAGCTTTAGTAACCCGTGGGTAAAAGAATTAGGACCAACAATCTATTGCCAAACGAGTATTTGCCGTGTCGTCCTACCAGTGTGCCAATCAACAGCGGAGCATCTCTTCAAAAAGGTAAAATTTCACAGCAAGGAGTTCGTGCAGTTTCGTAGAAACTGGGGTTCCTCAAGAATAGACCTTTTCCGAGAAGTTCAACGTGTTTCCAGAATCCCAGGTCCATCCACCTTCGAATAATTTAGATAGGCCAATAGAAAGTGCGAGTTTAAGCGGGAATTTGCAGTTTTTACCGGAAATAGAACAAAAGCACATCTGAGCATGGGTTTTGACGTCAATCCTAAAACAAAACGAGGTTAGCCATTGCTACGTCACAAAAGTCATAGTATTTACCTGTTGCATTCTTGCCATTTGGTGTTTGAAAATTCAAATTTACTTTATTTTGACACTGACGGATCATTTGTGGATTGTACTAAATTCAGAGGTTATTTAAGTGTCAGTTGGGAATGTTGCATTTGCCCTAATAACTGAGAGTAATTGCCCTACAAGAAATTATTTGTCATACAAAATTTTCAATTTATTTTATGAACCGACCCCCTGAGTTAAGAATTGTTTCATGTTCAGAGGAGCTAAGCCCTAATTTATTGCAAATGAGTAAACTAGAGAAAGAGCAATAAACCATTTATTTTTGTTAATTATTATTACATTCTTTTAATTTGCCTCGAGTTTGATAGGCAATTATTAATTGAAACTTTCATTTCATAACGTGTAGTATCCCTCGCCCTAATTATAAATTTTACATTTTATTTACAACCCTACTATTATTATATTTTTAAGTGAGGCTACTATTACAATACATATCATACCGCACTACAGTTTATGTTTCTACTTAACTAAGAACTCATTATATGATTTATGGGATAAATTGTGTTTTTCCTGACCTCTACATTTGAGATTAAGGAGAATTTCTCCAATTGAGTTATCCGAGGTGGAAATTTACGAACCTTCATGGGCTTTTCCGAAATTAATCGTAATTTCCCGAATAATTTACCAGGACTGAAATTAAATTCAAAAAGTCGAAACGTTACAAACCATGAGTAAATTTCGTCTCTCATCTTAAAATTGATCTTTGGAACATATATTCGGTCGTTAAAATTGCTTCTTCCATTGAAGTTTGGTAACTTAACATTTCGGTCGGGATCCAGGAGTTATCCATTCTGCGAGAATGCTTCTGACAATTCGTTCTATATACGCTATCCAAGTAGCTAACAGATATAATAATTCAGATAGATATATCGAATACAACCAAACACCTGATGAGATACGAAAGCTTCAGGAAATTATGGTGATTGAAACAGCAAAAAGAGAGCCTTCTAAAAAGGCACTGCAGTGGACACAAGTGTGGTTTAGTTATTTTTACACATACAGTTAAATCTTAAATCTGAGCGTTATCGTTTTTAGGGTATATATTAAGAATACTGTATTACGACATATGATAGAATGAAAGATGCACCCGGCTTGCTAAAGTGGAAAATGAGCACCGTCTTACTCTGAAGCTGTTTGAGATGCCCTAACTCACAAGAAGTTCCGAAACGACTTGAGAATTTTATTCATATTTTACCTTACCTTGGTACTTATTCCACCTGTAAACATGACAGCTTACTTTTTCTTACAATGAAAGAAATAAACAGAATTAAATTAACACGTTAAAATGAACACAGGATGATAAAAGTAACAAATCTCATCGTGTACCATTGGGTGAGCCCTAGAACCTCTAATATTACGGGAAGGTCCCAACGGAGTGACGTTACAAAGAGTACGTCTAAGGAAATCTGCAATACCGCTGACGTGCCCAAATGACGTTTAGCCTCCCTGACAAGAAAAGGCTCAAAACTTGTACTCGTACAAATAACAGTCGCAAAAAAAAGCGTCGTAAATATAGAATAAAGGCTGGCATGCATAAATTAAGCACACCGTAAATGGGTAATTACAGTTTATTGCAGTAATTACGATACCAAATTCTAAAGGCTCAAAACGGCAAATATGTTTGAGACTTTAGCTAGAAAAAAACCTGACAGGTTTCTAATGATGACCCAAAGAATCCGACGACAGATCTGGCTCTTTTCCTAAACTTTAAACGTTAGGGCAGGTGCTGCAAGTTTGACAGTATTGGAAAGAATCCAATGGCCGGAAATTCTTCAAGCGATGCGTGGTATTCCTGTAATCGTAGCCTTGGTGTCCAGCGATATTTTCAAAGAGCAAGAATGAAACTTCAAAGGTTTAAAGCACTGAGGTAGCTCGTAATTAATCCAAGATTAATCTATATGATACTAAAATCGACAAAGTAGCTTCGAATTGCTAGCACTTTACGGTACGATATCTCAAGCGATCGTGCTCTTTGTTTCTGTATTTCTGTCAATAAAAATTACTAGCTCGGATTCACTCCAGCGGGCTTCAGTCAAATGTATGAACACTCGCTCTACGATATACGTTCCTACATGGGGACGACTACAACACTGAAGAGCTATTCTCCCGCCGCTGACGGCAAGACGGTCTAAATGGAGTGAAAATATTTATACCTTCTTGCTTCTTAGACGCAACGGCGCGGAGCGGCGGTTTGATTCTTCAGAGGTTTACAAACCAACAGCTCATTTTTAACCAACTGTTTTAGTGATATACAAAAAGACAATAAAAAGCGTTGCAGTCCAACAACGTTTGCATATGCAATGAGCAATAAAGAAAATTGTATATGAATTTTGGTATCCGTAGATGTCTAGGGGCATGAATGTTTTTTCGACATTTACCTGAACCTTGTTATGGGAGCTACCAATTCTTGATATATAATTCATGACAAGGATAGTGCCTTAGAGCTGTCACAACTTTAAGCCATTTAAGAATATCAGCGTCAGACGCGCCCGAACCATTATTAGTCTTCCCTCCTGCCAAATGCAGTTAGTTGAACTGCTATCTCTAAGAGGGGTTTGAACCAAAACTACGCTTTTTATTAAACTACTAAAAACTCTTTACTTAAAGAGGATTTTTGCTAAATTCTTCCCTATATTCTCTTCCTGTAGCGGCATATTTTAAATATTCCTGCTTTTTCCTCCACCTCTTTATATTATGTATTTTCTTTAAAGATATTAATGCTATTCTCTTCAATCCTTAAATCGAGTAACATAAATGAAAGTTAAAACTCGGGAATAATCGGTCATTTGCATCGAGCGCCATGAAATTAATAACCAGTTATATCAATCCATTTTGTGAAATTTTTGGAGATCCTGGTGCATTTACCCGTAGTCAAGCTTCCACCATCTTCCTTATTTGATCTATAAACCTTGTTGGAAATTTATCGCTACCTCTTGACCCTTCTACGCGTCTTTAAATCGTCAGGTTTTCCAGCCCATTTATTCTTGCTACACGTCCACAATGTTGAGTTATCCTGCGAGTTATTATACTGCTTAGCATTTTCTTTCTTACCGCTGTCCAAGTAATTCTTAACGTCCTTCTCTAGTAAGACAGTGTCAATAGTACGCCTATCCATTTCCTTAAGGAAAACATGGAATAGAATAAATCTATCATTAGCTGATTTTGTCCTCATTTGATATCTTAAATCTTCCATTAATCTCGATATATAGAATTATTTACAATTTGGCTGTTTTTAATATATTTTACGTTACGTTTACGTGGTCAACGATGATTATTTAATTTCTCTAATTTATGTACTCAGTATAGTTGGCTCAATCGTAGAACGTCTGGTTCTAAACCAGATCAGGTTTTGCCACACAAATCTAGTGCCAACTCCATTGCGATTCCTCAATAATTGTGCTTTGACAACTGTGTTCTGTTCTTCTGATCGTGCCAACAGAGTTTTTTCTGCGATCTTCATCCTCACCAGCTTTCTTCTTCCCGTACTTATTTTCCATTTTTGTATGAGCTTTCGCTGTAGATGTTATATAAGATAAGGCATGTTAATTAATAAATAAACCATATAATTAGGGTAAAATATTTTATTTGTTCCTCACTTGTAAACATCAATTTATCAAGTCACTGTATTCACCTTGAAAATGTTTCTTAACTGGCTAGCCAGTAAATTTTTTACTGGCTAGCCAGTTATATTTTACAAGCGTGCTCATAGATAAATGATAGCGTGCAAAGCCAGAGTTGTCTTCCTTAGTATGTGTCATATGATGAATTTAGTTGCTTGTCAGTTTGACATTTTGAATAAATGGTAAATTTCTAGTTATTTACAAGTGAGGAACAAATAAAATATTCAACAATACACGCAAGGTAACAGGTTTGACTGGCTCATGAAGGTGACTGGCTCGCCAGTCATATTCTTCTATTCGCTAGTAAAAACCCTCTTACCAAGCTAGTAATGTTAAGTACTATTATAATCCTATCATTTAAAATCTATAATTAACAAATGGAATAAATCAAAAACCATTTCAAGCTCATTAGAATGGATTTGCGGTATTCGTTATTGTACTCATTTTCTTTATGAACATTGGGAATGCTGTAACGTATCGTACTAAGGTACTACATTAACCAAATTACGTTCCCGGCCTGCCACATAAGCAAACGTGGACCACGTCCGTGCAATACGAAGCACTTGTGTCTCATTGATATATTAACAACGCAGAATTTAATATTCCTTTCACGCGGTATACAAAATATGCCCAGGCGAGCGTCCAGATAAGTTAATTATCCTGTTTGCAGGGCCACCAAATGGCAAGGGCAGGACGTTACTGCGGACCGAGCTGAAGTTTAGCGAATGTGCGAAGGCGATATCACGGTTTATTCATTCAAATTTCGTTTATCTACAATTACCAAGAGCTCAGTATGCAATTATAAATGGGGTTTAAAAGAATAAACACAGACGCAGCCAAGAGTTGTTAAATAGAGGTTAGCCGAAGCTTTAAAAGGGGGAAGTAATTAATTTTGTTCGCGCTTTTAGCAAAGAAAAACAAATTTATTTTGCCGGCAATGCAAATTCCGGCGAGTAATTGTCCTTAAACAAAGAGCGGTTAACAAACGTAACATAGTGATTAAGGAGTACATTCAAAACATTCTTTGTTTGGTAACAAATAATGATTAATCGATTGGATATCCAAGCCTAAGATACAAGGCCTAGTTGTCAGACGGGATTAGCACAATAACGGACGAATTACGAGTTTTCAAAAGCACGGTCGCACATTTTGGAAGATTGATTAACTATGTAAGAAAATAGTAAACACTCAGACAAATGTACAAATGAACCATCAATTAAATGAGATGAAATGTAGCAATATAGGTACAATCACGCTACCTTACGGCGATTATAATATAATGAAAAGCAACGAAAACAACAAACAAAAACATCAGTTAAGCCAATAGTTTACATAGTGCTTGAATGAATCTGCAAATGTAACTGAATAATATTTGTGTTGGAAGTGGAAATGTAGCTGGGTTGGGCACTTTGCAAAAAAAGGAGGGATAGTTCGTTCTGCAAAATACTCCACTGATCGAAGTCTGATAATGAAGAAGAAGAAAAACACATATTTAGGCCCTCTCTTTAGCACATCAAATATGTCAAGAAACATTACAAAAGGAATATCTTACTAATAAGTTCCTTTCGTTTACAATAATCTTTTTGAGTTCTGTTCCTGACTGTTTCTAGTGTTCATACTAGTTTTCTTGATGCCATTTTTTCTAGCTAATCCGTTGTAGACCATTATGCGTATTTATTGTTTACCGACATTGATCTCTTAAAGATTCCAGATTGCATACAGACTTGGTGCGAGACAGTTTGGTTGACTCGAGTAGTATCTTGACATTCGCATCGAGTAAGTTGTGACCAGAGTTCACGTCTGCGCCTGGAAAAGTTTTTGTAAATCTTATGGAGTTCCTGAATTTCATAATATAATCGATTTGATTACTAAATATGTGATCTGAGTTATTCTGTAAAGATCTCCATATATATATATGGACTGAGTATCAAGAAATACACTGATGTTCATTCTCTTGGCGAAATTAATAAGGTGTTGCCACGCTCATTTATGTCGCCCAAACAATATTCGCCAATTATATCTTGAAATCCTCCTTTTCCAATATTCGTACTGAAGTATTCAAGCATGATTGTGATATCTCGTTTTGATTGTGCGGTTGAGTGCTTCCTTCCTTTTGTTGTAGGAATTGCCAATCTAATCTTGAATTGTAACTGCTATTCATGTGTTTTACACTTTACAGGTTACAGCAGGTATAAAAGCCAAAATTCGCTCAGCTAGCTTTAGTGTTTTGAAAGCGTAGTGTTTCTGCTTAAAAGCAAATTCGGTAGTCAATTAGGGGGTATTAAGTGTTTGTCAGGTGCCACTGAGTAGAATGCTCTACCCTTAAATGGGTGCGACGTTTCTAACTCAGAATAAGACGTCCAATGCGTCGGGCAGAAGTCATAGTCTTTACCTTTACTTCACTTTCTGGATGTTTAATTCGCTTATGAATGCAGTTGTATATAATTGTACAGAACATGGGAAATTACAATATAACAACTGCAACGTTAAATTGAGTACATAAAGATATACTTGAAATAATCAGCGGACGGTGATGTCACGGTACTATTAGCTGAGGTTAATGCACCCTATTAGACTGGTCGCAAGCCAACGTATTAAAAATGCGCTTAGCCTTCCCTTATGGACAAATGCTCAAAACTAGCGTGCATACGCTAACGCTTGCGTAAACAGTACCGGCGAGAACAGTATCAGTTTAACTTCTAGATCTAAAAGACATTAATATTATTTTCACGAGGGGGAGTCAATTAATATGCAGGAGATAATTAATCATGCAGTACAGTACAGTAAAGAGCTAACTATAACGTAATGAGGTTGTTTAACAATACCGACATGAAGCAAAAGCGTATCTGTAGATGGAAGCGGCGAGGTTTGGACGGCTCCAGCTTCTCAAGGATTTACCTGGTGCTACTGAAATACTGCCATCTGACCTGGAACAAAGCTGGCTCACAAAGAAAGAACAACAAAGCCAACATTTGAAATAATGCGATGTAAAAGTCGGGTCCAATCAAAATCGATTGTTGAAGTACAGCGGCAACTTAACTAATGACAACGGAACTCCCAATAAATTTAGGCAATGTAAAAATCATTGTAAATATCCGACGATAAATCCAGAAGCCTACACGGCAAAAATACTTCTTCTCAAGCTATCGTATCGCGTAAAAATTCAACACTAAGTCGAAAGCTGCCTTTAACTGCATGCCCGTCTGTTTGCGCGCATTAGATCTTCTACCTTGTCATCTTGTTACCAGGTGAAGCCTCTGAAATTGAAAATTCGGGGTGGAGCCTACAATTACGACGACTTCACCAGGCCACCAATGAGAGCTCCGGTCGCCTGGTGGAAATCGTATAAATACTCGTCGATTTCAAACAATCGGCACTTCTTGGCGGTCGCGTAGACGCAGAAGGCACCTACTACTCAGGATTAGACAGATTGAGGCCTGAGTAGTAGCGAATACTCCGATCGTCGCTGCCGTAGGAATTTCGCCGCCGTGACCAACGTCCGACCACGGGAGACGTCGAGCTAGCCAGCTGCCGTCCCGTGCCGCCGCCAACGTTCGGTCACCTGAACTTCCACGGCAGCGCCGTCCCTCGACGCCGGAGTGCATCATAGCCGTCGCCGGAGCGCGACGTCTTTCCAGCCACCAGAGGGCGACGTATTACGCACTGGATAGTGTTGTGACGTATGGACTTTAGTATAGGATATCTAGTGTAAGTTAGCGTAAGTTTCTTAGTCTTAGGTTTGTGTATATATTTTGCTGTTTGTATTGTGTTTGTGTATTTCGTACAATAACAATAACCTCTACTCAGTTTAATGCTACTTCTCTATGAAGGGTAAGGTCAACGACAATTTAATGTAACAATTTGGATAAAACACGAAATCCAATTCCAAGAATGGAACAATTTTCAAAGACGTGTATTGGAAATTAATCAACATAAATTTCAACAGAAAATCCTTATTAACAAGAAAAACTTGTAAAGTTAGACGTTGGTTTGGATAAAAATACCACATCTCTGAAAATTACCCAAAAAGTTGATAAAGATGTAATTTTTAAAAGCTAGGCCTCAGAATCATTTAATAAGGACGGCTTAGATTTTCTAAATAGGTGTTTAGAATTAAATGTAAGTCATACTAAATCACCTTTAGAAGATATCGTTGCTGGCATTGAAAGTTTAATTGTAAAATATAAATTTCAGAAAAACCTGAGTACTGGAACAGTTAAAACCATCGAATCGATTAGAAAAGACCGTGCACTTGTTAAAGGGTTGCGTAACAACGGATGTTTTATCTAAAGGCTGACAAAGGTAATAATTTCAGATAAGCAGATCTACTTTGGAAAATCCAAGAGAAACTTAAGACTTTGTAAAGATCTGGAATTTACGAAATTAAATGTCCTCATTGTGATTCTCAATATATAGGGCAAACACTTCGTAATATTGGTACTAGGTTTCTATTTTACATTCAACAGATTCGAAAAATCTAGTATTACCCAAAATATTTACGAAACGGGTCATAGTATTACGGAAACTGAACTAAAAATTGTAAAGGCGTTAACTTCAACAAAGCAGCTAAATGCTTTTGAGTTTGATCATTTTTTAAAATCAAGATATAACACCTTTGAACAAAGATGGAGGACCCATCTTCTATTGTGATCTTTACGTTCTATTGAAGGTGACACCTTATTGGTCGCTTAGAACATGCCTTCCGAGTCGGACAGTATATAATAGCGTGAGAAGGTGCATGAGTGCTGACCGAGTTCTGTAGTTTAGTGGTTAGCACATCTACTTAGCATTCGGGAGGTCATGAGTTCAATTCCTGCGACCGTCTGTTCTGATTCAGGTTTTTAGGTGGTTTTCCAGAGTGAACAGAGTACTTTCTCTAAAGCAAATGCTGGGGCAGTATTTCTCCACCTTTCCTGATTTTTCTTCCATTCTCCACCTCTCCTTTCTCTCACCCATCCTATAACTCCCGTTCGTGGCTGAAGAGGGTCCCAAGGTCCCTATAGCAGCCCTCCCCCGGTTGGGGGAATTGAAATTATCGTGAACCTATACTTTTTGCATGAATGCTGAATTTCACTTATGATTTGGTGATGAGTATATCTTCGGCCAACGTTGTCGTACTAGTTTCTTTCCAAGGCAACTGAAAATTACAGCCTAACGGTTGTTAAATATTTGTGTGGTTAGAAGCTTTTAACGAATTGTGTCATAACAATAATCACTTTGAAATGTTTATGTAGGTACGTTTCGCTAACCTATTTCTAAGCTTCTTCAGAAATACGAGGGCGATTCAAACTTGACCTGCATTTTATTTTTTTATTAACATAATTGAGGAGATACTGCAAAGCGGTTTTACATTAATCGAAGTAAGCATGTTAGCAAACGCCATAAACCACTACAACTTGATTGTGTCAATATTGTCATTTGTATTAACAATGTCGTATTACAATGTGTCAAATTCTGTTGCACAACGTCTAATTATTACTTCCTTTTACGATAAAGGAAGTATTGGATTCACCCCAAAAATTCGAAATTGAGTTTTCAACAGATCTTCACGTTTTAGAGTCCCCTGATCCCAAAAAACATATTTTTTTTCATTGGTCTGTGTGTCTGTCTGTCTGTCTGTCTGTGTGTCTGTCTGTCTGTGTGTCTGTCTGTCTGTGAACAGAATATCTCAAAAACGAAAAGAGGTATGGCGTTGAAACTTCATATATAAGTTTTGTGTACTATGTAGATGAGACAGCAAGCTTTTGAAGAAAATCGCATAACCGGAAGTAGGTGTTTACTCTTGTGATTTTTCAGTTTTTTTCGATTTTTTCAAAAACGGCTCTAACGATTTTTTTCAAACTTTACATTTTTATTACATTTTTAATGTGCATTGACGTGAGATAGGTGATTTTCCAGTTAAAAACTTCTAAAGTGGGTTTCTTTTGTTTTTTTTTCTATTTTTTTTATTAACTCCTATTTTAAATGGAACACCCGGTATATTATTACATTTTTGAATTCTGCTTAAGATTTTAGAGAAAATTTGTCTCTTCAACTAACGCTCTATTTTGTACCGTTTTTGTAGAATTCGTAATTTTTGAAAATTTTTGACAAATGCTTAAAAATTAAAAATTAAATTTTTGACTAATTATAAGATCACTGTAAAAGGAAGTTGTGTGAGTGTATCACACCAGATTTTTAACTTTCTTTTCAATGAAGGTATAAAAGCGACTGATATTCATCAGAAATTTCATAAACGGTTTGTAGAAAGGTTTTTATCACTCAAAACAGTCTTTGAGTGGTGTAAATCCTTCCAGGATGGTCGTGAACGTGTATAGAACTTGCTGCATGCTACCCGTCAAGCGTTTGCTGTCAATCTTGGGAACATTCATAAAGTTGACCAGCTGATCCCAAGCAATAAGTGAATATCTGTGAAGGAAATTGTTGGGATTGTAAACACCAGTGTTAGTAGTGTTCACACTATTGTCAACGACAAGCTTAAATTTAGTAAAGTTAGCGCCAGGTGGCTTCTAAAATAATTTTCTGCGGAACAACAGCAGAAATGACTACAGGTTTGCAGAGAACTCCGGCTTCGCTACGAGTATGAAAGCGATGACTGTTTGTCAAGTTAAATTGAACTGGGAAGTGCTGCCTCACCCCCCATATAGTCCGGACTTGGCCCCAAATTACTATCATCTTTGGCCCCTTTAAAAAATTCTTGGGAGGCAAGCGCTTTGTCCCTAATGAGGAAGTGACGGGAATACAGAAGCTACCGGAGCGATGGGACAAGTGTATTTTAAAGGGGGGGTTGTTACTTACTATGTATATAAAATATTAATTTTTAGTTTGTATCGACCAGAAAAAAATTAAATGCAGGTCAAATTTGAATCGCCCTCGTACATTTAATTTATTTTTGAAAGCTGTCGTTCAATTTTTGTGTTTTTTATTTTGAAGGGGTTTTTAAAGTCTGAAAAATAAATACAATTTTGAAAATGATAGATCTATAAATATATAAACATTTCTCGATTATCGGTTACTTACCTTGTGCCTTTTCAAGGATAGTTGAAGGTTTTTTAGATTTTTAAAACATCAATTAAAACAAATGTTGAACATTCCATATTTAATTAAATATCATGGTTAAAACCATTTTTACTATTTTCGAAAAATTGGATAAATCAAACAGGAAGTCTCCGCTTCGAAAAAGCACGAAGTAAGTAACCGATAATGGAGACATGTTTATATATTTATAAATAGACCACTTTCTAAATTGTAATAGAATTATTTATTTTGCGGACTCTAAAAACCAACCTCAAAATTAGCAACAACAAAATTCAAGGTACCCTCTTGCATATAAATTAATTATTATAAACATGTTCATATTTCTGAAGAGGCTAAGAAATAAGTTACTTAAAAACGTGCGTAAAAATTTAAAAATATTTAATTTCCTATTTCTCAGGTACACAATAAATTTTAGCTGCATTTCTTGACGAAGAAGAGAGTGGTTCTTTTTTCCATAATAACAAAAATAATTAACCAGTCGTAAATAAAACTAAACGAAATTATGAACAAAGAGTATTATTTCAACGCCCTAGTATGAGTAAATGCCAGGGCAACAATACTTTTCTAAATATATAACCACCGTCAGTGGAGTTTTTCTTTCTCTCGAGCTATATATATCATTTAAATTGAGTTTTGGAACATATGGTAACTAAGGAACTCTTTACAAAAATTGGAATATTTTGATTCATTAAGAAAGCAAAACTGTGGAATCGCGAACCTAATATAAATCGCTTTATTAAATTTCTCACACAAATAAAGGTATCACTTTCTTGAATTAAAACAGCCCTTGCAGATATGTACACAAAAATACCATATCTGGAACGACCACTCTCTGCTCGCGAACTCCTTCTTTACTCATATATTCGTTACGGTACAACTTGCTCGCATATATTGCTATAAAAGTTCCTGTGATTTAGAAGAACAAAGTAAAAGTTTAACCATGCAAAACAGCTTTGAAAACTGCAGCACTCGCTTCGTGTAAGCAGACAGAAATTCGCAGCAATGATGGGTTCCACACGAGAAGCTTTCAGTCGGCACGCTTTTAATAACTGCGGAGCAAAACACTAATTAGAATGACGTTAGATCGTAAACGAACGGCAGCTCGAGATGATGCCCTACATACTCGTATTCTAATTAAAGAGGAGTCCGCTTAATTAGCGCCAGCGTTGACATTGCATACGAATTTCGCATTAAGAAATCCTAAACTCCGGTGCAAATTTTTGCGCTTTCCTCTCGTTTGTCAATTCGGGGCGGATTGCCGTTGGGACGGGGGCGATCTCCCCAAGGATGGGGGAGAGTGCGGGTCAGCTAACCTGGACCTTAGTTGAACTTTGGCTGATAATATTTTGTATATTCAGGTTCAAAAATGTTTCACGGTAATAACGTTACGCTGGTTAAATCTGTGAGCCTTAAACGGCGGTTTGAAATTTCACAAAGGGCGGAAGTATAAAATTTGTGTATTATTTAAGTGGTTTGATATGAATATAATGTAATACATTTTCGTCTCATATAAAACTTTTAGAAACGTTTATTGCAATTCAACTGTTAGTATTTGGTCAAAGCAATTCCTATCCATTTGTGAAACGTTTTGTAATATATTTTTTCTTGAAACGTCAGTAAAATGTGACATTCTAGTGCTTGATTGATAATGCTAAACTGTCCCTGCGGTAGGTCGCATTTTACAGCGCTAGGTTTTAATTCGTCGTAGCAGAGTGCTTCAACAAAACCGAGCGCTGTAAAATGCCTAACGCACCGAGTATTGTATTACATTTTTTGGCCGACATATATTTTTTTAACATTTTCTATAAATTCATGACTTCGGTTTCGAATATCAAATCATCAAGCAAGCTGACATCAGTAAATGTTGTAGTTGACACTTTGAAACGTCAAAATCCAAAATCGTAAATATCAATTTTCTGTATTTCTCCTAAACGCAACTGAACCATAAAATACGTAACTAGCGTTTCTGCTAACACCCGTTATTACTACAAAGCAATTTTTTGTTTAAGGGTCTCTGAAAGCTAAACATTTTCTAGTCATTTTACCGCACCGCGGTGCGACAAAGCACTGACTAACTATAAAATCGTAGTTACGGTGGACATCAACTGTGCATGAATGTGTTGTTTACATGTCACGAGGCCATACAGTATTTTTTTTTAATATTGGTCATAACGTTGTTAATAATTTGTTATAAACGTTTCAAGAAAAAATACTATATGTTATTCGGAGCAAAAGTATCTTTATGTGGCTCGGCTGTATTTATCTGCCTCGCAAGCACGGCAGATAAACCGTCCCGTCACGCCACATAAAGTATAACTTTTGCTCCTAGTAACTTAATATACTATTTTCTACTCCTGTAACTAAAATGGCGCATAACATACTAACATGCGCGTCGCTAAGTGACATTTCATTCACGCCTTCATAACCTGTGACTAAAGAGCCCCGTAGTCACGGGCTGAAGTTGGCAACGACCTTTCAGTCACGGGATGAAGTTCGTTTCACATAGTATTTGCTTTATTAGCCACAGCCAAAACTAAAATCAAGTTAGTTTTCAACAGTTAACGTTGACGTTTGTCGAGCATAGTTTAACCTCAAAATCTTAATGAAATAATATGATGTTATATTATCTAAATTTGTGATCGTAGAAAAAGTATAGTATGTAACACATTATATTAACTCGTCTAGACACCCGTTTATTAAACACTCGCTACGCTATGCTCCGCTCGTGCCTAAAAAATTCGTGACTAAAGTGACATTTATAAAACCTGCTACTGTGTGTAAAATTGAATTTTAGTTGGCAGTTTTAAGTTTGTGAAACGACTGTTCAGTCACTTCGTCAGTAGCAACGTGGTTAAAAATTTTAACTACTCAAAAATACTACCGGTTACTAGGGTGACGTTTTTATTATCAAAGCAAACTTGTCATTTAATGCGGTAATCCTAATTTACATCTATATAAATAAAAATCAATTGCCGCATGTATGTTACATCATCACTGGAGAACGGCTCGACCGATGTGGCTCATTTTTTTGTTGTGTTCGTAACTGTCACGACAAGGTTTGTATAAAAGAAATTTTTTTAAAAATCTACCGGAAAAGTCGGAAAATTCGGAAAATAGAAAAAATGATTTTTGTATTGTAGTTTTGTATGAGATTTTATATGTTTTTGTTTATGAATGGCTTTTAGAAGAGAAAAATGATAAAATCGTAGTGAAAATTTCGGAAAATTGGGAAAAATCGAATATTTTTTTCAGGATGGAAAAATTGGAATAGAACAATGAAAAGGTCATGTTTCAAAACATAATATTATGCCCGGTCAACCCTGGGTAGGTCACAGCTATGATGTATACAAGGAATAAGGAAGGGTTTTTCGAAATTCAACCCCTAAAGGGGTAAAATGTGGATTCGAATTTTGTATGGAAAATAATTTTAAATAGACATTTCGACTTGAAACTTCGTAGGACTACTCCTAAAAACAAATAATCAAACACGTATATCGTGATTTTCCGAAAATCAACCCCTTAGGGGGTAAAATGGGGTAAATAAGCCTAAAAATCGATATGGGTGTCGTTATTGAGGTTTTTTAGGACGTTGATTGCAAAAATGGCATTTATTTTTAAGTCCAAGACGGTTAACATGACATAAAAGTAAAACTCTATAGTGGTGAAACGTGGTTTCAGAGACAAATTATTTTTGGGCAGAACAACGTTTGCCGGGTCAGCTAGTTTAAAATATTTTTTTATAGTTACCATGTTTTTTTAGATTCTATCGATACTATACACATGCGTAAAGCGTCTTTAGTCACTCGGGGGGCTTAAAACGCTCGCTACACTCCCGTTTTAACTCTGCCCTAGTCCTGACTAAAGACTAGCTTTATGCGCTTGTATCGTAAATAACCGTTAAACAGCGCTTTCTAATACGTAAAAGAGTCGTGCTTAAAATAAAAAAAGTAAAAATGGCTTTATGTAAAACCCATGTTCAAAAAAATGGAAGTTAAGGCACATATTATTTATGAGGGTGGATACCGATATTCAAATATACATAGTGTAAAAAATCATGTTAAGTCTTCTATACGCGATGCTACTTAACAAAACATTCTTCATAAACATGGGGTCGATACTGCGACATAAAAGCAGTACAACACCGACAAGACTAATAAAGAAGTCTTCATTTAATCAAAATAATACCGGAGAAGAAAATGTTGTGGGCTTCGAAATTTTTATTATTGTAGGTATTTAAAACCCGGCATTGGTCGCTACATGAGCGATTCCCTCACGTTTTTACAAATTAATTCGCCATTTTAGTGCAATGGCAGGTATGGCTCCGCCAATTTTTTTAATCCTTATCCTATTCGTCAAGCACCGGCTAGTGGTATTATTTCATGAAAAAACAAGGCACAGTGCAATTGTGACAAGCAGTTTGGTAGGTGCGTGCGCTAGTGTGAGCAAATCGCTCATTACGCGACTAACCACGTTTACTTTTATATTTTTGCATTTGTTCTAAACATTTTTGAGTTTGCGATCTTGCCAACGAGCTATTTGCACGGAATATACCACATATACCTGCCCTAATTGTTTACAAGTTTCGCATGAGTCGGATAGAAACTAGAGATCGAAGCAGAGTTTATATTATATATTTTTTGGATTTGAATTTAACGATTTGAGTTGTATTTACACATGGTGTAAAAAATAAAGTTTTGTATATTCAATGAATAATTTTTTATTTTAATATTAAGGTATGACGTTAACAGATATTGCCACATTATGATTATGAAGTAATAATTGCCAATTATGAAAAAAACACAACGTATACATTCAAAATGTCAGCTGTGAGCGAAACGCTCACGCGCGACCGACGACGCGAAACGAAACCTAGCGACTAATCCCGGGTTAAGAGGAATAGTTTCTGCCAGGGTGAGGGTGTTTATTACCATAACTTTAAAATAGTCTTTAATTGTAGTTGAATATTCCAATTTATAAATACAAACAGTAGTTTTTGAAATAATCGAACCTAGATATTGAAGTCGCTTAGTCAGTAAAATACAAAGTTGACTAGTAAGTGTCTTTGTGTGGACCTGGTTACCTAGCCCGCCTTTTTTAATGGTCATTGCAGAATTTTTTAAATTTGAAATTGTACTTCGTTAAGGTTAGGATTTTTGCGCATGCAACTTCAGGTTAGAGCAATTTTCCGATTTCCATTTTGGATATTTTTGACTTGATAACGTACTTTCAGTTAAGCGTTACTTTGCCGATAGAATGCTTGTTTAATTAGTATGACGTTAATAACAAGTGCTTACACAGTTGTAAAGTAACCAAACACAAGCAGCACTGGCAAACAACTTTATAAAAGTTATAATGCCTTAATAAAAGTTAGTAAGCCAATCAGAAATAGAGATTCGCCAAGATATTAATATAAATTTTAAAAACAGTAAACTGTAAACCCTAAAACATGGCATACGACACCAAAACAAACTGATAATAGAGAATTCGAATTATGATTGTTATATAAATTATTAAAGTTCAATAAAGAAATAGTGTACGGGGCTTACATAAGCAAGAGAGATTTGACTAATTAGCAGCGCTCGGTATTAAGCCGGTGAAGAGTCTAAAACACTAATTCAAGTAAGTATCAACAGGCACTCAAAAACAACATTAATGACATGACACGCGTAGTACGAAACATGACGCATTTCTAATTAAGACATAAATTAACAAATAAGTGAAAGTGATAAACAACTGATGGTTGATTACTAGTTACCAACATTTTCGTTAATTTAAAATTTATAGAACGTAACCTGTAGAACGCCACAGAAAGTACAGTGATGGTATCTACGCTCCAAACATTCAAAAAATGAAACCAAAAATGCTGACTATCACAAAAAAGCGGTATAGGCAACCAGTTCCACATAAAGACACCTAAACGAGAAAAAATTTAAAGCTGTTACACATATTTGAAACAAAGACAAATCATGTACCATAATTACAACCGTGTACTACAGTTTAGCTTGAGAAGTTGGAAGATTACTTAATCTACATTGTTGGGCTGCGCTGGGTATACACATACTTAAAAAGCGGGCACCTTGTAAGCGTTACTCTGCTGTAAAAGTATGAAAATGCAATTACTTTTAAATTATCCAGTATAGTTTGTTACAAATTACAATGATATCGCAAATTCGTTTTTTTTAAACGTGCGGTCATGACTGCAAAACCTTCAAATTAGATCGTTACATATTCAAGTAACATTGTAAAGGTGATGAATTGTAGAAAAACGCCTTTCAGACTTTTTCTTTTAAACTATCTCGAGAGAAAAAAGTTAAACGTCAAACTAGAAAATGTGAGATCGCACCACCTTGCCAAATAGGATACTAACGCCTTGAACCTCAACAATTCAATTAACTACTGATCCATTAGATAAAATATAAATTTTTAAGTTTCCAAAACTACTCACACGTGATATTGCTACATATACCTGATCATGGCTAAATACTGGTTGTGGCAAATACGATATATTCCCACTTATTCATAGTTTGTTCTTGTGCTTTATTAACAGTCATCGCAAACGATAGGCGCACAGAAAAATTTCTTTTTCAAAGGCAAAAAAGTTGTGCAATATTCGAGTGTGTTAATCTATACGAGGTAATAATACTTTTCTGCCTGTGGTTTGTTCATTTAATACCAAATCTAAGCAGTTCTCAAATAAATTGCGTACCATTAATCTTATCTCATCTATTAAACCAGTGACTATCTATTGATCCTATTTTTAGTGTTAAGCAATGCGGATGCATTCCACTAAAATTTAACGAATCTAGAAATGCCATAGAAAATTATAAAATTTTGTCATTATGTGATACAATTGCATTCACACTCAAATATTGCTTTTCATATTCAGGCAAGAGAGATATAATTTTGTTGTTGATTTCATTGAAATATTCGTTTTTAGGGCTAAAATTGAGAATTTTGAGGGCCGCTGGTAGAAACGGCTAGAAAATTGTTTAAATAAGCGACATGGTCTTCACGCGAGAGCTGACGAAACTTCAAAATAACTCGCCCCAAGAATATGGGTCATGTGCACGGATTTTTTTTTACAGAAGCTTGTTTGCAACTAACTCCGCCAAAAGGCGTAAGGCGCACAAAGAATCAAAAACAGACTCAGTTCCCCATCGGATTATAGAATCCGAAAATGAGTTGTAAAACGAATGCCGAATTTCTACTTCCTACCTGTATCTATCTCGTGACGATCGTTAGAAAAACACATCTAGCTCATTTAATTTCTTTGAGAGGATACATTTCGAAAACCCCTAAAAATGACTTTACTCGATGTGTAAAACGAACTACTGTGCCGAATCAACTATTAGTAAAACGATTTAAAATGCTGAATTTCAACTAGTAGTTTCCCCGTGTCGATATTTTGACAAACAGATTTGTTTCATTTAGCCCCTTTTAGGGATGAATTCTCCAAAGCCCTATTTGATCTGATTTGTAAAATGAACTAATATGCCGAATTACAAATTTCCACCAGAGACGATATTAACTGTTGTGTAAGATCTTTGAGACATACTTCCTCACACTATTAAAGTATTGGATAGCTCTTAAGGAATTTCGGTGCAACAAACCAGCCTATGAATAAGCACATTCAGATACTCAGACTAAGCACAACAATGCCTTACTGAATCTGGGCGATGTGTAGGTACACTTGTGCTCATAAAAATGGAATACACTTACTGTTGAACTGATTTGAAAAGTCGTATTATTCCCATTATTAAATAAATGTTTATATGATATTCTTATTTAACTATTTTCTTGTAATTTAATGCAACAAACAATTTCACTTTATCGATGTTTCAAACCAACCGGTATTACAAAATTAAAATATTACAAAAGTCGGTTGCAATACTTGTATTCTATTTTTATGAGCAAAAGTGTACATTCGATTAATAATGAATTGATGTACAGTCAAGATTCACTCACACACGCTTCGAAAGGAAAGATTGAATTTTTCTAAAAAATTCACCGTTACTGTACAGTACTTCGACGTTTCTCTCTAATTCAACAGGCCGTATTTTACACAAACAAATTCGAGCAGGTACAGTGGTCCATTGCAAAAATCAGCAGAACACCGTGGGCCGACTTCGAGAGTTAACTTGCTCCGCTGCTACACCGCCGCAAGCTTGTCACTTGCGCGCTACAATATTTTGGTTTTTCTCGAAAATGTATGCATTTATTTGCAATTTAGGACTTTATTGCAAATCTACACAGTCGGTGACAGCTTTCATTTAAAAAACTAATTATCGAAATCGGCCATCTGGAAGTCTCACAATAGATGTCGAAAGAAAACGCTTTACGTTTTAAATATATAGATAATGTATCTGCCAACAGAAAAGCTTCTTACGTTAACCAATCGCCTTTGAAAGCAACAATAGGACGTTTTATGCAAATTCCAAAACCTATTTACCGTTTCGCTACAAATGAGAACTAGTTCGTTGCTTTGTTTTAAAAGTTACTGCGTTGTTCTCTAATGAAATTTGATTTATCGAAATTACATACACAGCATACCTTTTAGTAACTAATCTTTTACCAAATTTAAAATATCACTTAATCAAAACACATCTTAACTACAACTATAAACCTTACATTACGTTTCGAGCTCAGTACTGGTTAAGAAACCATTTCCCCCTTCCCTAAGCTTTTCTACCGGTCTGTCTTTTGACCGCTTTTGCATTACTTCAAAGGGGTGCGGGCGTCGCTTCACCAACCATGCCTTAACTAAGTGAAAAGCGGAGCGCCCCGGCTGGAACTCAAACTTTCTTTCAAGCACTCGGGTTTTCACTGTGACCTCGACTACAAGCGGCGGGGCCGCTCGCGTATCGAGGTCCCTTGATAAAACACATAGGAAAATAAATGTTCATATTTTTTTTTTATTTTCTCGAGGCACTAAATAGGCCCTGAATTTAATACGTGCAATTTAGAGGAGTTCTGTGTAAAATAAAATAGAAAAATGGCATTGTAGTGGTGCTGTACTGATCCTTCCTTTTCGTGCCTGCTCGTCTATGTGTAACTTTCTCAAGGTTGGCATAATGTTTCAAAGTTGAAATGATATAGGAGGGTCTCAAGGCTGATACTCTTGGGGCAAGTTTCAAAATTACTGGTACGTGTTACTCCACTGGTGAGGGTCTTCCAACCATGATTCAGGTTACCATAGCCTTTGAAAAGTGATGGATTTTATAGTAAACTTGCGTCTAATAAGGGCTTTTATAACAATTTATGCCGCATTTATCTTCGCTATTGCTGTACTAGTCACCTTCGCTAGTGGAATATTCTTTTACGTACTGTGTCAGATCTATATCAATCATTTCCCAAGCTGCTACATGTTGTCTGGTGATCCAATCTCCGCAATTTCTGTTGCTATTGCTTTTTTCGAACGTACTACCAATTGCAGTAGCTCCAATGTCTAATATATGTTATATAGAAATAGACATTATTAATGAAAGCAGTGGTAGGGGAGCAACCTTTACCTTGATATTAAGGTCAAGTGGTAGGAGTTGGTCTTAGAACTGTTCAAAATATTCTACTATATCTATATTTATTTGTTTTCACATTTTTGTTCCATAACTCTAGCTTTCTACAAAAAGAATTTACCTTGTCACTCATCATTGGAGTTAAAAATTTTATATATTTATTTTATTTATTATATATTTCTCGAATATATATACCAAGTAGCTTAAATTCATTACAAATATATGGTCTTAAAACTTCTTCGTACTTGTGATTTTGGTCGAGAAGTTTGAAAATCCTTGATAATCCAAACAAAATTTCAACATCAAAATAATGTCTTTTTAATCGTGTGAGATCTTTTGCACCATATCTGCATCTTTGTATGACGCTAGTCAACCTCTTTTTAAAACTGTTGTGGTGTTACTGCTAACACGTTGTCATTTCTAGTCTTATACAGTGTGTTCCCAGATTGACTACGGGATATGTATAATGAACCAACAATTTGTTAGTACAACTCTCGTATTTTGCAATCTAGGCCTGCTTGGTCCAACATCGATTTTTACTAAAGTGTAGCTCAATTGACACCAAGATGGCCGAGTTAGTAAAGTAGTTTTCTATTAACACTACCTAATAATTTTGTTGAGAGAAACTGTTCCAAATAAAGAATTCGAGCTGCATGCTAAATGTTATTAAATATTTTAACTAACAATGTGTAGTAATATAATTTTAAAATATTAAAACCATGCGCTACCCAAACTATAGCACAATTTGACCCGTCTTCTAAATACCCGACAACTATTTCGAATATCTGCTACAGGTGTAGCTCTGCTTATATAAATAATTTTATTTGAAATTGGCATTAAAGTACCTCGAAATCGTCATTAAAATACGACAAATAGGCATTAAAGTAATCCATTGTTTTACGACTTTTTTGTAGGTGGCGAGACGACAGATAAACGTCAACCGACGTCACCATAACCTACAAATGTTGGTTAAAATGTTGTAATTTCACGATTTTTCGTTTTCAATAATGTACTCCTCGGCACTGAAGTTTCTTTTTAACCCTCATATGGCCCATAGGGTCTCGGCAACTAAATCCACATTCATGATAAAAACCTAAACTTAACTGCCTTGGTATACAAACTACTATTGTTTTCAAGTCTCTGCATTTTTTTTACAAACTTCGGTTTAAACCTCTTGCTTTATCTTGACCCAAAAGTAATAATTCATACTTGTGAGGTCCGGACTTCGTAGTGGATATAGTTATGGCCCAAATATACCGATCCATTTCAATTCCAACGTATTATTCTAATAACTTCTTGTTGCTAGAGTCGAGTATGACGCACAAGCATCTGGCTGAACATAACTGTTTCATCTTTCTGTCAGCCTTATTTCATCAGGAATATTTATAAATTATTTTACAACGTTCCCAAATACGAATATTAATTGAAATTTACATCCATAAAATAAAGTCCAATGACTCTATTGTATGTAATGGCACACCAAATATTAATTTTATTAATATTGTTTTTTGCTATTTGTTCTAAATAAAGAATTTTCTAATCGCAAATGTTGCTGGGTGGGAAAATATATGTGGTTAATGCTTAAATCCCTTTCAAGCAAACACTTTTCTTCACCCCACAAACCAAAATTCAGTCACTTTTCTTGGTCGTTCCAATGTGTGAATAGATTTATAAGAAATAATTTTATTCTCTTTCGACACGCTTTGCAAATATACTGCCCTGCGCCTTAATGATTCTATTTTATTTTCTTTTACAACGTACAAATCCAAAACTGTTGCGGTTTCATCCAATGATTTTTATTTTATAATCAACATTCTCGGTTCTTGCAAATTTTGTTAGAATCGCTAGAATTCTGTGTTGAAACCTCCCTTTTGTAACTAATTTGGCCGAACCCATAATATTGTAAAACCAGTTAACTGCACATTTTGCGGATTTTTTTAAACCAACTACTAACTGATGTTTACGAAACATTGTGGATGATATCCAATAATGTGTAACATCAGCAGCAGAGCCACGTTGTACCACGTATTTCCGGAAATTTCCACTGACAACCCGTCTGAGTTCACATTAAAAGCAACGCTGAAACCAACAAAACCATGCATAATAGTCGCAAACTTGACGTAACACGGGAAGCGCGATACTGGAGGGCAGATCGTTTAAATTAGAGAAACAATATTATCGGATGCCACGAATCCACACCAAAATAGAGCGCGAATAACGATGCAGGTGTTGGTGTACGTTATCTCGCACAACAGACAGAGATTATGACTTAATAATTGTTTCCACTGTAAACACCTTCCTGCTTCAACTTATTTTCTCCATAAATAATCGTAACGAGAGTTTAAGATGAAAGCCCCGCGTTTTGTTTGAGACACGGTTTTGCTAAAAGCTTGGAAAGGGAGAAAATGTAAAAATAATTGTGGTGTTATTTTTATTGTTTTCAAGTTTTCAAGCTCTAATTACGCTCGAGATATCATTTCGCGATACCTTAGAAAGGTTTCTAGGGAAAGCTTTTTCGATCCATTATGTGAAACACGCGAAAGGCAACTGATTTCAGGAGAATTTTTGTAATGGGGCTCTTCATAATACAACTTAATTTGTCAGCACGATAGAACATGATATGAACAAAGAAAGTTACAACTGCTTTTGTCGCCTTTGCACAAATAGAAAATAGTTTCCGTTAATTAAATAAAATTCCAATTTATTAAGAAAAACATAAAAGCTTTGGCTTCTGAACGTAAAAGTCTTATTCTTCATATTAAGTTATGTAAATGTTTACTCAGCTCTACGCAATTTCTATAACTTCATATTTGCATGCAGAGTGTTTCAGTAGCCACTTCATACCCCATAGCGTCACCCTATATTATCTGCAAAATAAAATTTAAATTTTATAAGATTCAATGCTAGGAACATGTACATAACAAGAATTACTTATTATTTATGATTATGATCAATAAAGAAGAATGCAATTAACTATGTATGTGCTCCACTCTTGATGTAACACCATGGATGAGCAGCATAGCGTAACGGCAGATATATATTTAGAGCGATCTTATAGTATGTCTAAAGAAGAAGGTTTACAATCAATATGTCCTGCCGGTCATGCCCTATGGGACGGAAACCTCATCCGTCACAATCAAATCTGTACAGCAACTTAAAATCACGCAAAGGAAGATGGACAGATCGATGCTGGGAGTATCATTACGGGACCATATAAAAAACGAGGATTCACGTCGAAGAACGGGAGTAACAAATGTCATTGAGCGAAGAGACAGACTTAAGTAGAACTGGGCAGACCATATAGCCCGAATGGGTGATAGAAGGTGGACGAAAAGGTTACTCGAGTTACTCGAGGCCGCACGCGAACGAGCGCACGGATCAAAATAGAAAAAAGTGGAGAGCCTTAAGGGAGGCCTATGTCCAGCAGTCGACGCAAAGGGCTAGATAATGATGATAACTAACTGCGCCTGGCATGCCTAAGTATATTTAGAATAGTATTTCAATATACGGGTACATCCGATTTCTACATCTGTGTTCATTGTTGTTTTCTGTAATATGCTTATAATTGGTTTTAAGCTCTTCCCAATGTGTTTTGTGAATACTACGCCAACCTACGTATGCGTCTACTGCGTAAGAAGCGGTGTGGATTTGCAGAGACAGGCGAAAGACGATTCGCGTTGGCCGATTAAATGTGCTTCATTCGTGAGCCGAAGATTGAAATCCAGGTGAGTAAGTTTTGAAAAGTGCGCCATAGCACCAGTTGAAAGCGAAATTTTACGTTTCCTGGGAAGACTCTAGAGTAGAGAAGCTTTGTAACAATAGCAGCCTGTTCGCTGTACTGAGTTGCCAAAGTTCTGAAGTCGTTGATCATTTAGAGCCAGAAACCAACAAAGAAAGAGATCGTGCCATCGAGTGACGCAATAGCAAAGGGATTGCCGTGGAGATTTGGTCCAGTTATTACGCAACTAACATTAGATAGTCATCACTGCAGATGAGCGATTTCGTACCATATTTGGGCATCCTAAAACCATTGGGAAAACCAAATGGTTCATCGCATTCCAAAGTGCATAGGAGCACACTTCTTAGTGTTCTGTCGCCTGTATAAGTTAATCAGTTGCGCGTCACAAGCACAAATTTGTAATAGCAACTTTAGAAAATGAAAATTATCATTATTTTTCAATAAAATATGACATACAATAAACACAATCGCAAATATTAATTTCAAGAAAACGTTAAAACTTCTAAATGAAATAATAATCATTTTGAAGTTTTGTATATTAGTCTAGAAGAAATTATAATTTCTTATAATATTGCTTGAAATTAGGTTGATGCTAACGGACATTAAATATATATTTCGATGCTTGATTGACTATATAGAATTGTTTGTATTACTGTTAACCTTTTCGTGTTGCAAATGAAATTGTTTTTTTCCTGTTAATAATCGTTGTAAAAAAATTCCTTTCCAGAACTAATTATTGTCACGTCATGTACTATGCATCATGCATATTTGCGTATTATCATATTGCCTATTTGATACAGGTTATAGGCAACCCATTATCGTATTTTACATGCTGCAGAAAACAAATCATTTCAAAATGGTTTGAAAACTTAGTAATTATGTGATGTCATAACACGCTGATGACGCGAAACTAAACTTATGGTAGTTTACCATTCACAGAAGGATAGCCGCTTGAACAAAGATTGATATTATTGTTCGTTGTATAAATGCATAGTAGACACAGTTTTTTGGAACATTAATTGATATTATTGTGCGTATGAATGCCGGATATAAATAGTCATCCGTTTCATAGCCTACTATTTAACACTAATATTATTTAGCAATGTTTCTTTATCGGGAACTATATCTGTGTGTTGCTCACTTGTGTGTAAACAAATTGGCTTTTATTTGAGTAGATTTCTGGAGCTTAGCTTGGTAAGAATCCAGATCAATTTATGGTGTAAGTAAAGTAAAAGAGATTTCGTTGCTATTGAACTAGCTGGTAGTTTGATGAGCAAGGCTTCGAACCGCTGTATTGGAATAGTTTCTTTAAATAATTTCCTTAATATTAGAATCCAGCCTTCACTAGCAGCTTTTATTATTTCTGGTTTTATAGTTATTGTCGAGTACTGCTGCTTTGCTATTCATAATTTTGATTATAGCTTCGGTTATCTTGTCTTTAGTTATTGTTTATAGGTCTTTTCCCTGTCATTAACACATCAATTCCAGGAGGTACTCTTTCCATCTACTAGCGCTTGTCCATATTTGTCATTAACAAAAATATTGTCTTGCTTTTTATCTCCTCTTAGTATCTTTAATGATTTATAAACTAATTTTTGGTTGCCGTTGTTTTGTCTTCCATTTGCACACCGAACTTTTCCCAATATATTTGGTTTGCTGTTATTACCAATCATTTTACCATATCTCTTTGCTTGTCGTATGATTCGTCTGATTCTATTGTCTTCTTTTTCATTTATTTCTGTATTAGTCCAAGCATATCTGTTGAATATTCGACATTGTTTATTAATTTTGTTGCACTCCCTACTCGGATTAAGTTATGCCTTTACATATGTGCTTGCTTTGTTTCACACTACAATCTCGAATATTATCTTTATTTTAACCATTATCTTGCTTAATTAGGCCTCTGCATCTTTAGCACCTTATATTCGTTAATCTATAGATTTCCGTTAGTAAATATTTCTATGCTTTTTTGTTCTCTTCACATTATTTTAGTTTATTTTTTTAATGCCACAAAGTATTGTTTTTTAACAAAATAGTTTTATATTGAAATATACTTCATGTTAACACACATTTTGAGATCGAGTTATATTTTTTTATATGGAAAATCTGATTATTTAAATGTATATGGTAGCAATTTCATTTTTGTGCAATTTGCACTTCCTGCGTGGTTTGAAATGATCTTTGACACTAAAAGGTAAAGGATGTTAAAGGGAATGAATGAATAGATAAAATAATGCATGACTGTATAAAGAATTATAAACAGAAATAATAAGGATTTGAAAACAAATCCAGCCTATCGCAATTACTAGGACAAGCTTTGTAAAAATCGAATATTTAATCCATCGTAGTAGGCCAAGCTGGAAATAATCCATATAGGTAGCTTTCAGACTTCATAAAGGACCAAAATTTGAAAATATATTGTGGCGTTAAATGATAAAGTGGGAATAATGTATATAAAATATTATTTACAGTGACTGCCAAAAGTCCACATTAAACAGGAAAAATTTTAATTTTTTTATTTAAAATACTTTTACGGCAATTATTTGTGCTTGTCTGAAAACTTGTTTAGTCCCTATCAGATATACCGAGAGGTCTTTACTTAGTTAGAAAATGTCGTTTTTAGAAATTGTATAATTCCACAGAGTGCAATTTTTTGGAAATTAAGAAACATTTTAATGAGTTTTTTTAGTGTGTGTTAGTTTTATCGAACTGAAGTATCTCAAGGCCAGAAAACACATTTTTTCTTTAATTTTTGTAAAAATTGAATTTTCCATTTGTTATATTTTTAAAAATTTCATATACCGACTTAATTTTAAAATTAAAAATTAGTTCGGTAGACTTTAAATATTTATAATTGGAAAAAACAATAGAAAATGTTAATTATTCCGTTACATTTTTATTATTTAGGGAAAAGTTATCTGATCGCATAATTTTTACGTTTTTGATACAAGGCACATTTTAGGAAAAATATTTTTCACTGATAAGAATATCTATTTAAATGGCTTCTAAAAACTCTAATCTACTCTTGTAAATATTCTATTACAGTTGTCTAAATGACGAGATTTTTCTTTATTCAGTTTACACGTTCTAAAGATTTAAGATCTTTTTTTAATTTTAAGCCAAAATTTTGTATTTAGATTTAAAATTATAGTATAAACAACTTTAGTTGTTATTTTTTCTATCTTGGCTAGTAAATGCATTTTACGCAATTATTTCAAAAAATGTAAAATTTGATAGATAACAAATGTCACGTGACAACTTTTGTTTGGCCCAATTTAATGTTTTTCAGCTACCTCCGAACACCAGAGTTTTGATTTTCCAAAAAAATCTAAATAAAATATTTTCCCATTTGATGTCAACTTTTGGGGATCACTGTATATGAACAGAACAGATATTTCTAAATATTAAAATAGACAAATTCCACACATTGAAATTAAGAAACAATTAATATATTAACATACTGACACACTTTTTTATTTTGCTACCATTTCATTTTAGAACTTCGATGTGATACAAAACGGTTAAACGTTTTCTAAATTTGTTTTATGTTAAATATGACTTGTCTAGTATGTAGTAAAAGTAGGACTCTTATACAGGGTGTTAAAAAATATACCGACAAGAGAGGTGGTAGGGGCATCAAAACAAAATTTTTTTACTTTATAAACATATGTCTAAAAACACTTAATTTTCGAGATACATGGTGTTAAAATTTGTAAAAAAAAATTGTTGAATTTTTTTTCCTACAAAACGAAGCAAGATACGCAAAACCCTCAAGCGAAAAAAAATTGTGTTTTTAGTTGCTTCATCTTAAACAAGTTTAAAAATTTCAAAAAAACCACTGTGTGTTATTTTTGTATGCAAAAACACTAACAGGTTGCCTCGTGAGCGCGCCCCTGGAATTACTGTATGAACTGTAATAGATCCAAATGCCCCATAAAGTTACCAACAAACTGTGAAAATTTCATTAAAATCGACTGAAGCGTTTTTTTCTACAAATTTGAACGAAGCGTTTTCGGACAAATGTTTATAAAGCAAAAAATGTTTGTTTTGATGTCCCCTACCACCCCTAAAAGTTTGTCGGTATATGTTTTGAACACCTTGTATAGTGATATACAGATTTTAAACCGAACTTAGCTTTTCATAGCGAATAAGTAAGTCACTCTCAAAAATCGACAATGAATAATTTCCACTTGCTGGAAGCTTTCTGATCAGTAGGTTCTCCGACTAAATTAAGATGTAGAAGAAGGAGAAGGTTGCTGTTGTGCCAAATATGTATTGTTAAGGTGGTTAGCTCCACTTTGTGTGTGCAATATTTGTTATGTTTTTTTAATTTTAATCAATTTAATTGCCCTATTTTTTTATCTTACATAATCAAAATTATTTTCTGCTAGCCAAAGTAGATACACTTAACTGAAAATCAGATCGGATTCTTTTTATCTAGAATGCTTATATTTTGAAATTTGATGTTCAAAAACTTTTGTCAAATGATACTTCAAACTAGTTTTGAAAATTCATACGATAATCTCAAATAGTAAGTACTTCCTTAATTAAAATTAATTCACTTTAATCTATATTTTCTTTCAGTTCTTATTTTTAATACCTGTATTCTGTTACCTTTTATTGAACTTAACACTCTCCTCTGCTAAACCCAATTCGTCCAACTCTGCAACTGACCACGCCACACAACTGCTCCACTCAAAGCCACGGTAAAGGCCTCAACCGACAACCAACTACCAAAATGTCCAGAATCAGGATCCAAATCAACACAGGAACCTAGTTTGCCACAAGAATCAGAATCTACATCTTCACCACAGTTCAGATCCAAACAGACCTCAGTCGTAGTTGCGTTACTTTAACATTCAACCCAAATCACTCATATGAAGTCTGTTACAACCCAGCAGCAAGAGTGTTGACCAAAGACAAGCCACCAGATATCACTTGACAAGCCCCATAAATATTCTCACTCTGAAATGATGTCTATGTAATTTTCTTCCCTTGTAAATCGTTCTTTGTTATCCAATTCAATCGATGCAAATGTAATCCTACAATAAACTCAATTCAGCATTCCTTTCCTTTTATTTGCTTTTGTAGATTATAACTATATTAGTTTAACCCTTTTATACACCAAACATGTATTAAAAACTTTTAAAAAGGTTTTATTTCTTAATTTAAAATTTGAAAATTCTATTACATGATTTTCGTTTCAAATTTTTTTTATTATCAATAACTACCATCTGCTTGGCGATCTAGCTTATTTTTTCAGTCCAACACGCTATTAAAGCTTTATTATTTGATTAATACCTACTATGTTCAATAGAATATTTCGAAAAAGTTTTTGTCATTAATTTCCAATTTTATTTCAGATATTAAATTAAGTTAGAGTCCTACTGTTTCTCAATTAGCTTCATCTAATTAAATTAGAAATTATATTTTCTTTCTTTTCTAAATGCATCTTAATAATTTTAATATCAATTTCACATCTAAATTTATCTTTATGATTTGTAATTACTGTATTCTTTTAATCTTATTAATCTGATTTTTAGACCCCTGTACCAATACCATAACAGTATATTGTCTTCCGATAACCTCAACTCTACATCTTAAACTGTGAGGAATGTTACAAAAACGATATCTACTGTTCATTTGCTTTCCCTTTAAAAACTGCATTCAATCAAAATTCCATATATTATCAGTAGTAATAAGGACTTCTATATTATCGGGTTATATGTCGATAACGTGTTGAACAATAATAGAAGAGCCACAGTTTGACAGTTTAAACAATTCGACCGCGGAGCGGGAGGATTATTCTATCAAACTGCCACGATTTCTTATTGTGCAGGAAATTTAAGACGTATAACCCGAAAACGTTCGAAGTAGGCATTGTATTCGATTTTATTATTTTTGAGTATCGATAGAAGTGCAACCGGTCGATAATTATTTGCAGTGTCTTTCGGACCTCCTTTATATATAGGAATAATTATAGCTTTCTTTAAAGCGTCTAGGAACGTACCCTTTTCGATCGATAAATTGAATAATTGTGTGAGGACTACAACCATACTATTTATGGATCATTTTAGCATTTTTGCGGTTATGTTATCAATACCCGAGGACTTATTGATATTCAATGAATTTACTATATCTTTAACTTCTTCAACTACAATTGGCAATAAATTATAGGAAATCGACATTGGATCATGCGTCAGTGGAGGCTCTTGTAAGTTTTCTAAATTGATAATTATATCCTTGGCCTGATTAATAAATGTATTATTTAATTTATTTGCTATGTCAATAGGATTTGTCAGCATAATTTCAGTATTATTTTCATTAATCGTTTTTATACACGGAATCGAATTACTGCGATCGGTTTTATTGGTTATGCTGTTTATAAGCTACCATTGTTTTCTAATGTTATTACCACATTTTACCAGTTCGTTGTCATAGTATGAGATTTTAGTAGTTTGGTTCAAATTCGATAAAAAAATTCTATAACTTAGATATTTGTTCTTTAAGTTAGCATTAAATGGTTGACGCTTAAGTAATATAAAAATTTTATCCCTCCTGATATATTTCAGCAATCACGGCGTCATCGAAGGTTTTATTAAATGCGTTCTATTCCGATATTTGCATGGTTTTTTAGATTTCGTTATAATAATATTAAACATATTTATAAACTCCATGAAACACTAATTAACATTATTTGAAACAAAACAGTCGGTCCACTTACGTTCACCTGCCAATTCTATAAAGACATTGTAATTTATTTGACTATGATTCGTGTGTCGTGGTATAGTGGTGTGTGTTGTGGGAATTAGTAGCCAAAGTACAAAAATGATCTGTTAAAGCTGTTTGAACTACCGCATATTTAAAAAGAGTGGTTGTATGTTTAATAAAAATATGATCTAGACAACTATTGGTTTCGTTTCCGTGACCAGGTCTGGTAATTTGGTTTATGCAGGAAACAAATCCAATGGATGTCATAACTGACAAGTATCGATCAGAGTTAGCATTAGTACTTAAAATATCCAAGTTTATGTCGCCAGTATAGAAAGCATATTTGTAAGCTTTAAATGCAGGTAAGAGCTCATGGAGTTCACTAAACGGATGCAGTTTATAAATAGGTACCCATTACAGATATCTCAAAGGAGCCCATTCTATAATTAATAGTCAAACAGGCAGCGGTTTGCATTTTCATGTCGATTGTCTGAAATGTTATTTTATTAGACACAAATGTAGCAATACCTCCTGCCCGGTACGTGTCGCTACAATTAAATATTGAATTATAGTTTGGTATGTTATATAACTGTATTTCGACACCATTAATCCATATTTGGGATTTTCTAAATCCTACTACAGCAAGCACATGAATTCTCATGTCTTTTACAACACTTTTGTAACCATTGTGTAAGACTAAGGTTAGTTAACTGGTCTGAAAACATGGGTTTTCTTCCAGATTAAATTATTTCTCCATTCTCTATTTCGTTAGATAAATCAGATTCAGAATTAAATAACGATAGTGATTCTGACTTGAATCTTTCAGATGAAACAATAGGTGCGGAATAAGGCTTTCATCCTTTAGTTTCAAAGTTCCTCTTTTCAAACAGATATGTCGAATATCTCTAAAGACTGACAAAATAATCAGCAAATTTTTCTACTCTTGCTACACTGGTCGTGTATAACAGAAACACCATAACAAGAATTGAAGTTTCGAAAAGTAGCGTGGGGTAAACCAAGTTGAGAGAAATGCTACATGTATACCAAAAATGGTAAACTTGCATGGAAAATATGTAAGTTGGACAAATCGCGTTCGATTCCCAACAGTAGATTTTGGTGTAAGACAAAGGAAATAGTAATTTTTGTATTAAGTGCGCGAAATGAGTGTTTTTTTATGGCGCGTGAGAATGTCAATTTTCGCCGAGACCGTTAGGTCGAGGCAGAAAAGTCATTCAAATGCGCCATAAAAACGCGAATTTTGCCACGAAATACAAACAACGTTTTTTCTACAGCCGTCAAAAAAAGAATAAAAGATTCTCTGCAACAAAATTATACCTATATAGGAAATAAGTAGAGTAATATTATTATGTACGTAACGTTTTATATGTTTTGTAACTAAGGAAATGGTGTTCCAAAACCGTTTTTTCACTGCTAGCCGTGAAGAAATATTATTTATTTGCAACCATGTTAACATTACTGACCTCATTTGAGTGTGGGAAGTCATACATTTCCGCCAGCTACTTCCCGCACTCAATTCCCGCACTCGAGTGCGGGAATTGAGTGCGGGAAGTACATTCCCGACCGCTGTGTAGGTAGGGACACTGGGAATCTCGTTCATCCATTCATGCGCTTCACAACCTGTCGTATCATAATATAACACTTTTTTCCAATTATTATTTAGAATAAAGTGGTTGCGAATAAAATAGCATACATACCACGGTGAAAAGTTTCATTCCTGTCTCGAGATAAAGTTGACCTCGACGCTACGCGTCTCGGTTAACTACTTAATCTCTCGACAGGAATGAAACACTTTCCACCTCGGTATGTAATATACTATTTTTCACGTGTTAAAAAAAGTTAAACTTCGCGTATTTATAGCGACGCATAAATGTCACGTTTTTTTGACGGCTGTAGAAAAAGGTACATATTCAAATACGAAACAGTCAGCCTAACATAGCCTTCTACTGTGAAAAAAATTATGTAAATGGATTATAATTACTTAAGTTAGCTTTAAATTGCAACTGTCTTATAGTCATATGCTTAAGTCTTCCTAATTTAAAATATTATTATTTATGTATCTATAATGACAATTCTTTTTCAGAAGGCGACTAATCGTTGCAACGGCCATGGCAGGGACATGATGGCGCACAATGGCGCCACAGTGCTACTGTTGGCGGGTTTGCTGGGGCTGCCCCTTCTCGCCCAAGAAAACAAATGCCCCAGCTTCGCCGCAAATCCATCCTGCCCGTGCTACAACTTCGAAGACGGTATCTTCCTGGAGTGCCCGGCGGCCACGGCCAGTTCTCTGAGGGCAGTGTTGCAAGTGGTGTCCGGACCCATCCAGTCCCTGAGCGTGTACGACCTCGACAAGTCCATCACGAAGCTGTCCGTCGACTTCTTCCCGGATGGAACCCACATCAAGCACTTACAGATCTCCCAGTCTAACCTGGAGGAGCTGCACGACGATTGCCTCCTCGTGCTTAAGCCCGAGCTGGAATCCATCGGGCTGGTATCCGGTAAACTCAAGGAAATCCCGCAGAAGGCCTTCACGGGGCTGATCAAGCTCATAGCCTTAGATTTGGAATCCAACGAGATCACCGACTTGCCGAGCTATAGCTTCTACGGCCTTCACTTGATCAAACTCAACACGAAAGGGAACCAAATACAGAAGGTCTCGGAATATGCCTTCGCAGGCCTGGAGGACTCCTTGTCCGAGCTGGACATGGCCGAGAATAAGCTCAAGATTTTCCCGATGACGGCCCTGCGGCGGCTGGAGAGGCTGCGGATGCTGCGCCTGGCCTGGAACGAGATAAATTCAATTCCCGACGACGGATACTCCCGTCTCGAGTCTCTTTTATTCTTGGATTTGAGCTCCAATAACTTCGAGACGATTACAGAGGATTGCTTCAGGCCGAGTCCGTCCGTACGCACTTTGTCGCTCTATTACAACGCGATCGAAAGTGTACATCCAGACGCGTTCCTATCTATAACGGAGCTGGAGTCCATAGATCTGAGCCACAATAAAGTCGTGTATTTGGACCCCAATACGTTTCAGACCAATAAGAAGCTCCGTTCAATCGATTTGAGTCATAACCACGTCCATTACATCAGCGGCGTTTTCGCGATGCTACCGGACCTGAGGGAGCTGTTCCTCTCGGAAAATAACATTTTAGAGATTCCCGCGGACGCTTTTACCGACTCTTCGAATGTGTCCGTTATATACCTCCAGCAGAATGCAATTCGCCGCATCGACCCCTTAGCGCTCAGCACGCTCGTCCATCTTGCACAACTACATTTAAGCTCCAACTTCATCCCGCACATTCCTCGAGAACTCTTGCAGAATAACCACAATCTGACATCGCTGAGTCTAGATAGCAACTGGATCACGGATTTGGAGCCGGGAACTTTCGACAAAGTTTCCACCTTGAGGGAAATTCGTCTGCACAATAATCGGTTGCAAAGCGTGCACCGTGGCGTTTTTCACCCGCTTCCAGCGCTTTTGGAATTGCACCTGCAGAACAACTTCATCGGCTCTGTGGATCCCGGAGCGTTTCACAGCCTGCAGAGCCTGCAGCACATTAATTTGCAGGGAAATGAGTTATCTGAGCTGGGCGACGTGTTCCTGCACGAATCTTCCTCCCTGCTGAGTATTCGGTTGGACTCCAATAGCATCACCTCGCTTCACAACGACTCGCTAAGAGGGCAGTCCAGCGTGCAGATTATGTGGTTGGGACACAACAGGCTGACGAAGCTAGATAGGGCTCTGTTCAGCGACCTTCTGCTAATCCAGCGTGTGTATCTTACGAACAACAGCATAGCTTACATCGAAGACAGGGCTTTCGAGCCGATGCAGGCGCTCAAATTCCTGGATCTCAGCATGAACCAATTAATGCACATCAGCGTTCAAACGTTTGCAGAGTTGCACGATCTCGAAGAGCTCTATCTTTCGAACAACGGATTGCGGACGATAGAGCCGCGGGCTCTCACTAATCTCAAGAAGCTGCGAACTCTCGACTTATCCAATAACTACTTAACGGTGCTTCACGACACCATATTCCAAGAGGGCTTGCCAATTCGATTTCTGAACCTGATGAACTGCTCCATATCAAAGATAGAGATCGGCGCCTTTAGGGGCTTAAACAATCTCAACGAACTAAACTTGGAGACGAATCAGTTAAAGTCGCAGGACTTGAGACATTTAGACATCCCTGGCCTGCGAGTTTTAAAGCTATCCCATAATAACTTCAGCGATATCTTTGGCGCAGCCTTACACGGATTGCCTTCCTTGCAGACTTTACTACTGGAGCACTGCCACATCCAAAAACTGCCTGAAAATATTTTTTCGAAAAACAAGAATTTACTTAAAATTGACCTCAGCGGAAATTACTTAGACGAACTTAGACATAGCACTTTTCTAACTCTGAACGTACTGAAGGAACTGAAGCTGATGAAGAACGTGTTCCAGGAGCTACCGTACAAAGCTCTGCTGAACATCTCCACTTTGGAGGCACTGTCCTTCTCTAATAACACAATGAACACGATAGAAATTTCGCGATTAAACGGGCTGCCTAATTTGAGAGAATTAGACCTGAAGCGCAATAAAATATCCTCGCTCTCCGGTTTCGCTGCAGCTAATCTGACGCAGTTGCTCTCGGTGGACCTAAGTGGCAATTCGTTAACTGCGCTACCTGCCAACTTCTTCCACAACTCGCCCCTGCTGAGGAGGATAGATTTGTCTTACAACCGCTTTCGGCAGATCCCCACGACGGCCCTCTCGGAGCACACCCTCCCAGGCCTGAGTTGGCTGAACCTCACCGGCAACCCCCTCGTTCGCATCCACGACCTCTCCTCGTCGCACAAATACCCGGCTCTGGAAGAAATTCACATAAGTTCGACGAATCTCAGCATCGTGACGAGCAAGGACTTCGAGGCGTTCCCAATTCTGCTACACGTATTCCTGGGACGAAACAAGATTTCGCGCATCTCGCCCGGTGCTTTCGGAAGTTTGCCACATCTGCTCACATTAGATCTAGGAGTAAACGAGTTAGAACTTCTCCCGCAAGAAAGGCTGCACGGACTAATGCATTTAAGAATACTGAACTTAACACATAATAGACTGAAGGAGCTGGAAGAGTTCCCGCCTGATTTGAAATCCCTGCAGATTCTGGACTTGTCCTACAATCAAATTGGAAGAATAAGTAAAGTGACCTTCCAGAACTTAGACAATCTCGCCGAGCTTTACTTGTACGGAAATTGGATAGCGTCCATATCGCCCGACGCGTTCAAGCCATTAAAAAAATTGCGCACTCTCGATCTCAGCAGGAACTATCTAGAGAATATACCGCTTAATGCGTTCAGACCGCTCGAAACACAAATAAGAAGCTTAAGAACTGAAGGTAAGGTTCGTAGGGTATCGCACTTGCTGCAACCATACTTTGTTTTTATTTATAGAAAATCCCCTTTCCTGCAGTTGCGACTCTCAAGAGCTTTGGGAATGGCTACAAGACCACCAAAAACTCGTAGAAAGGGCGGATAGACGCGGGCTTCGCTGTGAACAACCGCCCGAATTGCGAGGCCGCGTGTTTCTCGATTTGAATCCCGATCAGTTTTGCGATCAACCCCTAGTTGTTAAAATAGGGATACAAGACATTCAACCTTATTCGGTACTAGTTTCCTGGCAGAGCCGAAACCATTCGGGGTTACACGGATATCAAGTGGCTTACCACTCGGTAGACAGGATAGACGAGGTAAGAGTAGAGTAATGCAGGCAGAGTAATTTTAGATAATTGTTGGCTGGCTTTTAGAAATATGATAGTTTCCAAACTATTGTAATTATTACGTAACAAGCAGCATAGAACAGCTGATACCTGCAATTTCTCGTTTATGTGCAGACGTGGATTTTCCGGAAGCTCAAATGCACTAAATTATGATATTTATGTACATACAGTGTTTTTATTTTTCCCATGTAACTTTTGATTTTTCAGGAAAGGTTACACTTATCTTTTATGAAAAATTGCTGCTCTTTAACAACAATCGATTGTTTTACAGCAAAACAAAGGCAATTTTTATTTTTTCACCATATACAGGGTCCGGCAAAAGAAACGAGGGTGGAAGATATTTCTAAAATTATGAAAGTTACTTGGATATTGTGTATACAAAAGTTGTAGGTACGAAGGTGTTGCACATTACTAAAATAGTTTTGATTATACATTATACAGGTTGTCTCAAAAAAATGTGGCGAATCAAACTTACTTTTTTTTTAATGGAATGGTTATGTTTGGGTAGCTTAAAATTTTTGCATTGAAATACTCATCATTTTTATATAAAGTTGTATGAATCTAACGTCAACTGTTCTGGAGATATTAACAATTTTATACAAAAATATGCTGAACTTCAGGCGGCAACTGTAAGCAACAGAAAACAATTAATTGCATGAAGAAAACGCTACAAAAAAAAAAGGTTTTTGTGAACTACCTTTCAAGTGTAAAATGGTGGATCTGGGTATTAATGCTATACAGGGTGCTCAACATTCGCAAATTTACCGATTTCGATTATTTTTCAAATGGAACGCCCTGTATAGTTTCAAATTTTTGAAAAGCCCTTTTAATGAGCTTACTTTAGATATGGTACTTCATACCTCTAAGTTCAAGTGTTTTTCAGATATGCGTGTTTGAACATAAAAACAATTTAAGCCCTTTAAGATGTTTTATTTCGAATAATAAAAACAAGTGTCGTTAAAATAATTATTTAAACAGTGGAGTTCTCTAAACAAAAGATAAAACTAAGTTTAGAAAACAAAAATGCAGCCACTACTCAAAACTAGAAATAACAAACACGAAACAAACGAAAAAAGCAGGAGAAAATTAAATCCGAACAGCGATTGCATTTTGGGAGAAGAAATGAAATGTCAGAAGAAAGCTGACTGAAAGTACTTTTTGAAAATACAGGGGTATACAGGGTGTTCCATTTAAATAACTCAAAATAATTATATTTGCTGATTATGAGTTCTCTGTACAGGTTCAATACCCAGAGCAGGAAAGGAGAACTATTTAAACATTTAATTTAATTACGTATAAGCTTTTGGTATATTGAATTTTTTTAATCTGATTTTATTTGACCTTGGAATTAATTTATTCCTGTATTTATCGTTTTTTCGTGTTTATTATTCCTTGTATCAACACTGACTGAATTTTTATTTTCTAAACCTGGTTTTGTGTTTTTATTTTTGGAGAGATTCTTTGAAATAAAGCATCTTAAGGGGTTTAAATTGTCTTTTATGTTCAAGCACGCATATGTGAAAAACAGTTGAACTTAAAGGTATGAAGTAACATATCAAAAGGAAGCTCATTACAAGGGATTTTCAAAAATACAATACTATACAGGGCGTTCCATTTATAAAAAAATCGAAATAATTAAATTTGCAAATGTTGAGCACCCTATATAGCATTAATACTTAATATTTTTTCTGGTAGTGCTCTTCTTAAAAAAAAAGTAAATTTGATTCTTCAGACTTTTTTGAAACACTCTGTATAATCAAAACTATTTTAGTAATATACACCACCGTTGTACCTACAATTTTTATTTACACAATATTCATGTAACTTTCATAGTTTCAGAAATATCTGGGCCTTCTTAAATTCTGAACTGCTTGTGGATTTCAGAAACACTGCAATGGGGTACTACGAGGGCGCATTGATAAATTCTCGGTTTACTATAGAAAGAAATCAAGTAAAAAAATTTTAGTCTCTAAACCAGTGCTCCGCAGCCTGAATAGCCTTTTTGTTAGAAGAGAACTTTTTTGTTTTTAAATATTTTTTAACTTAGGCAATGGAAAATAGTCGGAGGGCGCAAGATCTGGTGAGTAGGGTGGACGTTCCAACTATTTAAAGCCCAATTTTTAAACTTTTTCAGGAGCAGCTCTGGACTCATGTTTACTGTTTACTGTTGGTTCTGATTACTTCTCTGTATGGGTCTTCTTTTCCTATTTTCCCATTTGCGTCCGCTATCATGATCTTTATATCATATCTTGATATATCATCTAGGTCCCGGGTGATGTAGCTTGAACAAGCGTCCACGTTCGATCAGCAGAGTTAAGCAACGCTCTCCTTGGTCAGAACTTGGATGGGAGTTCCACGGCTGCTTCTCCCGGCACCTCGTGGAATTGCTGTCACGGAAATAGTTGGTCCCGGTAATAACATCATGACAGTCGTTCGTGGGGTTGGAAGTCCCCATAAAATGTACAGTGACGCCTATAATTGGCCTAACGGCTGTTGGCGGAGTGGAGGATAAAATAAAAAAAAAATAAAAAATAGTTTTCAATTCTTCAAAGAACTTATATTTGTCTTCCTCTTGTGTTGTTTCAGTAGGGGCATGAATATTACATGAACTATGCTTAATTTTCTATATTTACCCCTTAATCTTATACTCATAGCTTATTCTTTCGTTGATCACTTTGAATTCCAATAAAGCTTCCTTTATTCCTCTTAGCAAGAACCCTGTTTCTAGTCTGTTTTCCTTCATGCCTCCGTTTAGTACAATGTATCTATCTATTTGTTTCCTGTAATGCCAAACTGTCTACCTTATACCTCTGTGCTTCTTTTATTAGTTGTTTATAATATCTCTCTCTGTAGAGTCCTCTGACGTTCCAAGTTCCCATAAAGATACCTTCTTTCCTTTTCTATCTTTCTTACTTATGTTTTCATCTTTCTGGTATATCCTTCTCTTTTTTCTGCTCGAATCCGCAGTTCTTCTATTCTTCTCATTAACCTTTGTGTCCTTTTTGTCATAACTTTGATTCTATTACATGTCCTTTTTGGCATAACTTTGAGCATTTTCGGTGTGTACTTAATCTTTATATGTTTATTTTTCTTTTGATTGTTTTTTATTTTTTGTGTTAGTTGCCGTACTTCTTCTTTTAGTTCCTTTTTTCTTTTTGCCTTTCCACTGCTCTATTTCTTTGTTTCTTTCTTAATCCTATACATATTACATGTCCTTTTTGGCATAACTTTGAGCATTTTCGGTGTGTACTTAATCTTTATATGTTTATTTTTCTTTTGATTGTTTTTTATTTTTTGTGTTAGTTGCCGTACTTCTTCTTTTAGTTCCTTTTTTCTTCTTGCCTTTCCACTGCTCTATTTCTTTGTTTCTTTCTTAATCCTATACACGCAGCTACTGTCGTTACTAACTGCTCTGTCAGATGTTGTCTTTCGCCTTTTAATCTTTCTAGTTGTATTGTTAAATTTTCCATTTCTTGTTGAATGGATTGTAGTTCTTCCACAGTTCCTTTGGTCTTCAGTGTTTACGGGCTTTTCTCTTTATTTCGGCGGTAAGGACCATGTAATACGTTTGCTTAAAATTATTTCGAATTTTGCTACTTAAAGTTAATCTGCATCTCTACTTTTTCGCCGTCGCGTTTACTACCTTGTCGCGTCCTTCGCTTTTGTTTACAAATAAACCCGTTTCTCTAAATTTGTGTTTATCGCGATTATAGGTTCATTTTCGGTCTAGATTGTTGTTCTTATTATTCATAGTTTTGCACTGCTTCACCTTCTCCTGACACTTTCTTTAAATTTTGTTGATTTTCTGCAAAATAACTTGATGAAACAGACGAAAATGGGAAGTGACTTATAAATTTAGCAGCTCAAAGAAGACTAAACGTAAAAATAACATATTTAAACCAAAAAATATATATACAAAAGTACGTGGATGTCCCCAGGTACCAAAACCATAAATCAAATTGACCGGGTGCTAATAGAAGGCAAACATATGATAATTATAACGGATATAAGATCACGAATAGAAGCAAACATAGGAAGTAATCACTTTCTAGTTAGACCTAAATTAGAGCAGCCGTTTCTAAGTAGGTACTCCATAAAAGAGACAAGTAGGTAGTTCAAGCTATGATATAGAACAACTGCGGGAAAATGAGGTACAAGTTATGAAAAGGGTATCCAAGAAGGAGTAGAAAGAGCACCATCACAAGGTGAAATTGATTCCAAATGGGAAAGCATCTATAGGATCATCAAACAAGAAATGAATGATAAGGTAATGAAAAGGTGGCAACTGGCGCTAACTGCGACAACTACAGACCGATTTCGCTACTGAATGTGTCATACAAAATCCTAGCGCAACTCATAAACTGCAGACTAAAAAAATGGGCTGAAGCGGAATTAGAGGAGTCCAATGCGATTTTCGAAGAAACCGCTCAACAGTTGACCAAATATTTACACTAAGAGTTATTTAGGAAAAATGCCTAAAAAAGGGGATCAATATTCACGTCCTCGCCATTGATTTCCAACAGTCTTTCGACAAATTAAATAGAAGTAAAGTCTTAAGAACAATGGAAGAATTGCAAGCTCCAAATAAGATCATAAGATTGGTATTGATGACACTGCAAAGAACAATAAACCTAGTTAAAATAAAGGTGCAAACAAGTAAAAAAACCCAAACCAATAATGGACTAAAGCGAGATGACCCACCGTCTGCAACTTTATTTAATTTAGCTTTAAAGCAAGTAGTACGGAACAGTGGAATCAATGTGAAAGAAACAATATTCAAATACCCGCATCGCAGCATGGCATAGACGGATGATGTGATATTACTAGCAAGAACACATGACGAGCTGAAAACTATCACCAGGAAATTAGAAGCAGAAAAAAGAACAGTAGGTTTGAAGTTCAATGAAAAGAAAGCAAAATATATGATAATGGGAGGAGAACGCATATCCGTAGAACTATTCAGCATAAGGACACAAATAGGAGAAAGGTTGGACTTTAAGAAAGGAAACACACATATATCTGAAGACTGAATTCAACAGACACGGTGATACATTAAACGAGATAGAATAGTATATTAAAATACAAGTTGCAGAAGGCATCTATTCAAGCACGAATTTGAACTTCCGAAACGAGCATAGCGGCGAGTTGAGGAACAAATGAGTGCTTGAAGGACCTTCTGCAACGCGTGTTTTATACTATTTTTTCTATTTTGCCGCTTTATACCATTTTATAAATTAAAAAATAAAAATGTTTGTTATTTTGCATTTAGAATAACTCCATTTTATAGCGACTTATTCTAACACTCAAATGACGTCATTTGGATGCTAGAATGGAGTTATTCTAAACTCAAAATAGGAAAAGAAGAATAACAGCATCAACCAGATGTGCCAGTGCATACCCGAAGACAGTCACTGCTACTTCAATATCATGGACAGTAAAAGTGGGGTTGTACAAATCAGTGGTAAGGCCAGCGAGACATGGGTGCTAAGAGAAAGTGACATCCTAAAGCTGGAAATTTAGAAAAGGAAGATTCTTCGTAAAATTTATGGTGAAATAAAGGAAAATAACAGCTGGAGGAAAAGAACCAATAAAAAGTTAAAAGGTCTTTACCAGAAATTATAAAGATACTGAGGACAAGTAGATTAAAATAGTTAGGAAATTTAGAACAAATGGGAAGTGAGAGAGTGAAAAAAAAGTACTAGAAGGAGAAGCTGAAGGAAGAAACCAGTGAGGAGCTGGTGGTAGTGTCTTAAGAATGACTTCTATGAAATCAATGTGACGAGCTGGGAAAATAAAGCCAAAAACAGAAAGAAATTGAAAAATATTATTTAAAAAGTCATGGACCTTTGAGGTCTGCAGTGCTGAATATAGATATAGCTCTGGACTCAGTGCATCATCCTACAGAACTACCTTTTGACAATTTCCCCCCTCCTTTCTCTACACTTTTTTGCCTCAGTCGCGTTAGTATATTCGCACAATACTCCCCAGTAATCGGTTTTTCATGTTCTAAATAGTCTGTCATAATAACACCTTTTTATAACATCAAACGGAACCCAACACTTTTCTTGCCGATTTTTGCATTAATTTTTTTTTGATCGGGGAAATTTTAATATTTCCACTTCATTTGTTATTGTTTCGTCTCCAGATCGTGGTAATGTATAAACGTTTCATCCATTGCAACACCGTAGTATAGACAGAAATCACCAATCTCTTCTTTGCATGTTGACACTAACACTAGTTTCTTGTCAGAATTCAACAATTTAGGAATTCACTTTGCAGCAATTCTTTTCATGCCCAATTCCACATGAACAATATGAAACACGCGCTCATTTGAGATTGATAATGTCTGCTATACGCTTCAACCCAATTCGACGATTTGCCAGTATCAAATCGTGTATAGCCTCCACATCTTCAGAGGTGGGCACAGATATATCCCCCCTATTTCTCTTTGCGTCTTCAACATCAGATTTAACCCTTTTTGAAGGCAACAACCTACTTCTTTATCGTAGAAAAAGACGCCCATTGATCTTTTAGAGTCTCCTCAATATCGCCATAGACCTGTATACACTTTAGCCCCTTCGTGTAATGGTACTTTATGACGACGCGATACCCATTTTTAGTATCTGGAAAATTTTCAATAGTAATATAACAAGGGCGAGACATACTTACCGATAATTTTGCACGCGCCAAGGGTCGAGTGCTGGTTGCAATGAAAACTGTCCCGAGGGCTTGCCCGAGGGCAGTTTTCTAAGGGCAACCAGCACGATGACTCTTGGCACGGGCAAAATTATACGTAAGTGTGTTGCCCGCGTTTATATTTTGAAGATTATTACACAAAACCCGTATACGAATTATGATTTAAAATTGCTCTAATAATTCCAATAAACTCAAATTGTTTGTTTCTTGCATTTCTATTTCTAATTATGACACCATCCACGGAGTTGATAATCATCCCTAGAGAGCTTATCGCTTGGTACCCACGGGCGCTTATCAGCTAATCAGTTTGGGATTGGTCGATTTTCAAGAAATGCATGGTTTTCATTGGCTGATATCAGTCATGTGGCAGTTGTGTGTAATAATCGAACACAGTTTATTAAAAAATAAAAATAATGTATCAAGCGGCAATGGAAGCACTATGAATAATAAAATTTTTTACACATATTTGACAGACATGAGAGATAATTTCTACTTAAAGAATGTTCATTTGCATTCCATCCAAGGCCGACTATATATCAACACGCCCTCGTATAATAGGTTACATTACTGTATTGCTATAACTTTATGTTATCCTAGGGGGCCAAGATGATTGTACAAGCATCAGACATTGTTGCTAAGATTGTAAAACTGTAATTAACAGTTCTTTAAAAATTGCGCATCTGAACTTACATTGCTATGAGTATATTACGCTCATAATATAACAAATTTCAATCTTTATGTTTTTATGAAAAACCACCGCTCTGAGCGATTCCAAACTAGCGTACATTTTTTATGCGGAAAAGTCTAAGTTTTTCGAATATCTAACTAGAAATTACAAAAATTTCGAATGTAGAAAGTTTCGATAAAAGACATTGCTCCGTTTTTCCAAAAATGGTTTTTTCTGACCCTTCCACAACCTTTTTTTAGGCCACCCAATTCAGCATCAAAATCTGGAATATATATGTCAAATTACACCAAATTTGCTGTTTCTGTACTGTTTCAGTTCAGGTATATTTATTATCTTTCTAAGGGCTCTAGATTCCCTAAAACGCATTCCGGACATCTTTTCTTACTTTATTGAGTACTATTCCCCCTTGCTATCTTTTTTAACGCCCTGCCTCTACCTTTTTAACTTATAAATAATAAATATATATATACAGGGTGTAAAGGGAAATGTCGTACGCAAACGCCAATGCTAACTATCGCAAACGATCAACGAGGGCCGTCAGCAATGCATTTGTCTCGTCTGCCTTCTTGCGCGCATAATGCGCATTCAGTTACATCAGTCTGCTCAAGTTGTTTATCGAGGTACACTTGCTTTAAAAACTTTCGCGTACACCTATTTTTCGCTGTATTAAATCAGGGTTGTAATTAATCAACTCTGACATTTAAATTTTTGAAAAGTCAAAATGCCTCGACTGACAGAGCACATGCTGTCAATGTCATTTTTAACCTAATCTCAAAATTACTCGTTCACACAGTTAAAATTTTACAAAATCGTTGTTACTTGATTTTGAATGTGTACGCGAAAGTTTTGAAAGCAAGTGTACGGTATGACATTTTGGCTACATTGTAATTCACACTTCGGTTTCACTTACACTGCAGTACTGTTTTAAGATTTAGGAAAAAATAAGGCACTGTAACATTTTGAGATTCCGAACTAATTAGGTGGTAATAATCACAACTACCTTGAAGTAGAGTATACTATATGCGAGGTGGAAAATGTTTCATTACAGCGAAGCGATCATATTGAATAACCGAGACGCGTAGCGTCAACGTCAGTCAGATTGCACGTTGGAATGAAATTTCCTCGGAGGATAGTATACTCCTTTATTCACAATCATCAATTTTATTGTATTGTATTACGTACCTAAGATCTCCTTGTTTTAGCATCTTTCTTTTTATTGACAAAGAAATGTTCAGTAAGTAAACATTGAAAACAATTGCATTGAATGGTATTTTACATTTTACATTTTATTTATTTGTTGATTAAACTCAAAATAGTATATTGTTTTATTAGGATTAAAAGTAGCACGTTGTTTGACGAGCAGTTATATTTGCATTTGCAAAGCGAAACGCAGCATAGCTAGCAAACGCGAAAATTGCAAGTCAAACAGAGTCACTTTTAATCCAAATAATACATACTATTTTTTCGGCAACCTAGGAAAGTACAAAATATTCTTATTAACATGGAATTTCGGAATAGACAGCGTAGTACTTGTGGATAAACACCCAGCATTCTTTGGCTTAATGTGCCTTGTACCTTGTAAACTCGAACAAGAATCCACGCGATGGCCATGCTCTTTGCTGGCTCGTGTTGTTTGAGTACCTTGAGAACCAGAACACTTAGGCAGATTTGGCTTTGTTGCTGTTGATGCATCCATATTCACTAACGATTCGGAAAACCTTAGAGCTTGCATCATCAGTGAAAGTCGCACTAGCAACTGAAGATCGGTGTGTAACTATTTATAGTACTCTGTGTCAGGCTCGCGAAGTGACGTAACGCTGATTGGTTTTTCAAATGCATCGTAATCCGTGGGGCGTGGCCGTATGACGCACAATGGTTGTAATGTTTTAGATCATGTATCACTGAGGTCCACATTTTAAAATCATCTTCCCTGTTTATATTATTTAGATATTTTTCTATTTCTATGGCTTCACGTATCATTCTTGGAAAGTAGTAAGGTGCTCTGGTAAGTACCCTGTCGTGCTCAAATTCTAAGTTATGTCCATTTGTAAATGTTTGCTCATCTACTGCTGATTTAGTGTTACGTTTGTGTTTGAAATCGCCTTTATGTTCTTGAAGTGTTAGATCAACGGAACGACTAGTCTGTCCAATGTAACTCGAGCCGCAAGAACAAGGAATGGAATACACACTAGCGGTTTTTTAAACTTGTAATTTTGCATTTTAGTGATCTAAAGCCGTTATCCCAAGTTTCATTGGTCTTGAATACAGTTTTGATGTTGCATCGTTTCAGGACACAACCTATCTTCTCAGTCGAGGCCAATAAAATTAGGTCCAAAAAAGGCGCTGCCTTCCAAAAACTGGTGGAGTTCTGGAAACTGTTTTAATCCCTCAAGCAGGCCTCTGATATGAATAATCCCAGTTTTTCCCGATTTCCGAGTGAAGCTTCAGCCGTGATGTTAAAAAACCTCGAATTCCTCCGAAATTAAGCTTTTAATCGAAAAGTCTATTAATACCAAAAATGTACATCATTAAATTCTGCTTCGATTCAGTGACAATACTTTAGAATTTGATCAAGTGGTCTTGTAGAAAATCTACGTCAAATTGAGCCAGTTTTTTACACTTTTCGAAAAATACTCTTTTCGTCTCTATAAAACGTACAATATCTATGAATAGGTTAACTTTAACGCAAAATGTTGTAAAACCAAAGTTGTAGAGCATCAAATTGTGTTTTCAAAAAGTCCTAGAAGCTGTCAAAAAACCCAACCAGTTAGATATTAGCCTTTTTCAATTTTCTGGCAATAGCATAATTACTGAGCAACATCAATGCTTGGTTTTCCATTCACTGGCTTCTTTCAACATCAAATTTTTTCAGCTTTTTACCAATATACAAGCCCTCACCTAAACGTTGTTATTGAAATAATGGTCTTGAAGACAATGAAATTATCAGATTAATGTGTTATGTAGGAGAGAAAAAAATATTTTGAAGGGTATTTGTATAGAAATAATGTGTTTTTTTTTAATTAGGAATAAATACTTAATTATATTCAATTACATTACATTCAGTTACATTTGATTATATAAAATTACATTAAGATTATATGATAAAGCAAAGTACATTCAGTAAGAGTAAAAAAAACTTCATATTGAGTTATGTACAATGTGTTTTTTTTTAAATTTACAGTGTTATTTTTTACACGTTTGGACGATGATGGTCCCAATAACGTGCACTCCAATTCTTCCTTATTCAAATCATTGTCGAGGTCTCGTCTTCCTTCTTTCATGATGTCATCATAAACTATGTCGCAGGCATCAGTACGGAGAATCGGGATTTCACGTCGAGCATTGGTGCAGGACTGGCCTTTGCATAGTTTGCAAATGGTGGTACATTTTATGCCATTTTTCCTGCAGGAACAACCTCCATGGCAGACTTTGGAACAACCTTCATGGCAACCTTTGGGACATGTGCACTGTGCAGTATACAGTTTTCAGGAGTTCCTCAGATGCTGCTTCTTTGGTAGTGGGAACTGACAGGAGGCCGAGATATGATGTTTTCCGTGTGTAGTATGTAGTGGGTCCAGTGGGTTGTTTTTTGCTTGCACCTGCAAATACGTCCTCAGGGAATGCTGTCGAGCAGCTCCTTCTGTAGGAGGCTAAGAGGCGAGGTTGAATGATGTCTTTGTTAGACATTTTCCAAATATTGCACAGCGTAGCACATTTAATGGCTTTGTTTCATCTTCAGAATGCAGGGCTGATATGCACTTCTGTCCCGCCTCATCACTTTTATCAGCAGTAGCATTAGATTTGCTGAATACCTCTGCTGCTTTCTGCAGGTTGTCTCCAAGGCCTTGAGGAATTTCAGTTTGCCTTTACCGAAAAACGATGAAGTCGTATCGCAGCCACTGAATGTATGTAAGAATAATATGTTGTCTTTAGAAACTTGGGAAATCTTGAAATCTTGAAATTTAAGGGGCTGTAAACAACTTCGTCTTGCCTGCCTTTGTCTGGGTTCAGTAGAAAAATGTTTGGAGAGCATTGGGTCTGAAGCAGTTAAAGACACAAGAAGGTCGGTGTCCTCTCCAACGCCAACCACACAGTCAGAATGCTGAGCAATGTCAACAGCATTGGCCACAATTAATGTATCGGCGTCCTCAGCAGCTCACTTAACGTTGAAGTGCTCAGCTTCAAGTCGTGGAGTGAATAAAGAGATGAGGCGCTGTTTATTTTGTTCATTGGAAACAAACCACTCTTGGTTACTGGCATTGTTTCATCAAACGTGACGTGATCAGCTGAAATAGTACTCATCTCACTTGCCACATCAGGGTATCCATCAAACTCAATCGTGGTCTTTTTGCCATACCAATGCTTGATGTAGTCTACATACTTTGCAATTATGAAAGATATTGGTTCTCTTGCCTCCCATACCACTCTATGCAAGAGAAATCCTCCATCTACGACAAACTCTGCCTTTTCAAAATTGGGTCTAAGGGCATCAAACAACTTGATTTTGTGTTTTGTGTTTTTGGCATACCTATGTCAGCAAACATAGATAAAGGGTACAGTGCCAACTCATACTTAAAATTTTGCTAACTTCTTCATTGTACTCCTTGTGGAAATTTATTAGACAACTAGCGTTCTACACCCAAATTGGGCGCGAAATAATTCATTTAATGCAATTTGTACAAGAGTCATCCATTTTGTGTGTCGAGTTAATTTTGAGGTTAGCTATCAACAAAAAAAATCCACAAAAAAAAGTCACTTATAGTAATTTGAAAACCCTACTACTGGCTTACTTGCGTCGCCCTGAGTCGATTGACGGGTTCGCTCTCAAAGTGGCGTTAAGCAAGCAAGCAAGCAATGAAAATTATTATGTCGGATTACAGGTAATATAACAGTGAAAATGATTCCTATTTCGCTCGACAGATGGCAGCAGGACTCTCTCGAGCCTAAGGTCACTAAATCACGTTAGCTACGCTAGCTAACGTAATTTAGTGACCTTACTCGGGCCTAAGCTCACTAAATCACGTTAGCTGGTGTTAGCGAAACTAACTTGATTTAGTGACCGTATTCGGGACTTTTGGGTGTATGATTTCTTAAGTCGTTATGTTTTCTGGCACCTTCTTGGACTTTCTGAAAACGTAATTTGATGCTCTACAACTTTGGTTCTACAATATTTTGCGTAACGTTGGTTGTTTCATAGATATTGTACGTTTTAAAGAGACGAAACGGGCGTTTTTCGAAAAGTTCGAAAAATTGTGGTTTTTTGACGTAGCTTTTCTAGAAGACCACTTGATCAAATTTCAAAGTATATGTACTTAGTCGACGCAGAATTTAATGCTCTACAGTTTTGGTGATAATAGACTTTTGTTTTAAAAGCTTAGTTTCGGAGGAATTCGAGAAAACCCAGAAAAAATCTGAAAATTTCGAGGTTTTCTTAACATCACGGCTGAAGCTCCATTCGTAAATCGAGGCAAACTCAGATTATTTATATCAGAGCCTTACTTGAGCGATTAAAACAGTTTCCAGAACTCCACCCGTTTTTGGAAGACAGAAATCTAATTTGCCTGGCCTATTTAACGTAAGGTAGAAATGCTAAGCCTTCCTGAGATGGGAATTCCTCAGCTTTTTGTGTCATGGTCTTGTCTAGCGCTTTTCGTATGGCGGTAGTTGTGTATCCGTTCTTTTGTAAAGTCAAATAAATGTTCATTTTCTCTTTCTAGGTTCTCTCCATTTGAGATACGAACTGCTCTGGTCGGCAAAGTTTTAAGAACTATTGCTTTTTGCATTGGGTGGTGGTGCGAGTTGGCATTTAGATATCTGCCCGTGTGTGTTTTCTTTTTCTAGACTGCATGTCCTAAACTACCATCTGATTTATGTTTTACCAGAATGTTTAGAAACGGAATACTGCCATTTTCCTCTACTTCCATTGTGAATTGTTTGTTGGGATATACAGAATTCAGGTGTTTTAGAAACAGATTCAATGGCTGGCGTCCGTATGACCAGATAACAAAAGCAGCATCTACATATCTTAACCGGCAGGTCAGTTTTAACCGCTTTTGTTCGAGAGCCTTGGTTTCAAATGCCTCCATGTAAATATTATCGATAACAGGTGATAGCGGTGAACCAGTTACAGACTGCAGTATAGTGGTTAAATGTCTTACCAAAGCATGTGTGGGAAAATTGATCGCGTTTACAATTTAGCCTCAACGGCACGCTCTCCTTAAGAATCTTAGGTAGACCATAGAAGCGAGAAGTTACTGCATTTTTAGTCAAGCGATGCTTTAAAGTGGGATCGATACTATCGGAATGTTTTATGGGCTAAAACAGTATATATATAAAGTACAAAATATTCCAAATTTGAGATGATTGATTGATTACCTTTGACGTTTCCCATTTAAAAATCATTATGACAACTACATCCACAGCCGAACAAATGGAAGTTACTTTTAGTTCCTAGGAAGTTAATAGTATTTAACATTACTAGCTTGGTAAGAGGGTTTTTACTGGCGAATAGAAGCATATGACAGTCACCTTCTTGAGCCGTTAAAACCTGTTACCGTGCGTGTATCGTTGAATATTTTATTTGTTCCTCACCTGTAAATAACTAGATATTTACCATTTATTCAAAATGTCAAACTGGCAAGCACCTAAATTCATCAACATGACACATACTAAGGAAGACAACTCTGGCTTTGCACGCTATCGTTTATCTATGAGCACCTTTGTAAAACTGACAGTTAACTTGTAAAGATTTTACAAGATAGTAACTTGTTAAAATAAACTTTTTGATTAATACACTTACTTGATAAATTGATGTTTACAAGTGAGGCACAAATAAAGTACTTTTTTTAAATTGGTAGTGAAGAACGTCAAAATCGTCATTAAAATATGAGAAATCGACAGTGATTGATTGATTGATTAAAGCAGGGATTTAGATGGGTTAGTAGTGAGCCCAGTTTTGCACTTCGACTCTGTGGTCTTTTGTGCCCCCCCTGACCCTATTAAAATAGATCTGCACCTTCAACGAGTTGTAGGAGGTGTTTTACGAGGTGCTCGTGTGTGAGAGCTGCTCCGTGTGGAGTTCCCCCGAAAAGTTGCTGTCTTTTGCGGAGTAACGCTGGACAGTCGAAGATTATGTGTGAGGCTGTCTCCTCCTCTTCCTGACATAATCTACAGAGTATGTCCCCTCTGTATATGCCTATTTTGTGTAGGTGTTTTCTCAGGTGGCAGTGTCCTGTGACTAGTCCTACCAGCCGTCTGATCTGAGTTCGTCCTAGATGGAGTACATCGGTTGTTAGTCTGCGAGAAGGCGTTCTAATTATTTCCTTCCCCAGTGTTTGTCCCTGTGTGGCATCCCAGCGAGAAGCGTGTTGTCTAACGGTCCATTTTTCTATCGCTGTTCGGATGCTTTGTTTGGGTATACCAAATACAGGTTCTGGGCCTATAAATGGGGTAGATGCACCAGCTTTTGCGAGGGCGTCTGCCGCTTCGTTTCCCTCTATCCCTGTGTGCCCTGGCACCCAAATGAGCTGAACAGTGTTCTTTTCAGCTAGGAGTGTCAGGTGATTTAAGCATTCTCTTGTTAGCACAGAGCTTACACGAGGTGATTCAAGCGCTTTCAGTGCCGCTTGACTGTCAGAAAGTATGCTTATGCGTTGTTGGGAATACCCGCGTTTTGCATTTTCCTGGACGCATTGCATTATAGCAAAGATTTCAGCTTGAAAGACTGTGGCTTTGGTCCCAAGAGATACACTAATGTCCTCTTTTGGTCTTACGCCATGTATTCCAGCACCCGTGCCCTCTGCTGTTCGGGATCCATCTGTGTACCAGACTAGCCCATTTGGCAGGTGGGTTGAGGTTTCTTGGGTCCAGTCATTGCGATCGTACCTCACAGTGAAAGGTTTGTCAAAGGAATACTCTGGAAGGCTGTAGTCTGAGCCCATTTTTAAGATGGGGTTACCTTCGCCCACTTCCTGTATCCGTTTGTGTCCGCACCGTTCCTGGTTGGTGTTCCAGTTTCCGGTGGTTTTCATTCTGTATGCTCCAATCTGGGCTTCCCCTTTTAGATATATGTCTAGAGGTGTTAGTCCCAAGAGAGCTTCCATAGATGCTGTTGGAGTGCTATTCATAACTCCACAGATGCACAAACAGGCCAGTCTCTGTATCCTGGATAGTTTTTTAATTGCTGTTTTTTGTTCTACCTTTGGCCACCATACCAAGGTGCCATAGGATATCACGGGTCTGACTACTGTTATGTAGTACCAATGAACCATCATTGGTTTCAGTCCCCATGTTTTACCAAACATGCGTCTACCCATCATGAGGGCCATTTTTGCTTTGTTTGCTATTTTGTCTAGGTGTGCATTCCAGTTTAGTTTTGCATCTAGGGTAATACCCAGATATTTAACTTCCTGGCTAACCTGAATTCTTTCACCAAAGATTGTAAGGTTGTTGAAGGCCTCTACATTTCTTTTCTTAGTGAAAGGTATTATAGATGTTTTGCTAGGGTTTACCTTGAGGTTTTCCCTATTGCACCATGCCTGAGTGATGTTCAGTGCCCTTTGCATGAGAGCTGCAATGATGGTTGGATACTTGCCCCTTATGAGAATGACTATGTCATCTGCATAACCTTGGGTGTAGAACCCTTCGTCATTGAGTGTCTGCAGGAGATCGTTCACTACCATGTTCCACAGTAGTGGGGATAGTACACCCCCTTGTGGACAACCTCTGACAGCACGTGCCTTGAGGGATTCTTCTCCCAAATCGGCCTGTATCTGGCGTCCCTCTAACATGGTTTTTATCCATCTGTTTGTGATGTCGTCCACGCCATGTCTTAGGGTTGCAGTCATTATTGATTCGAAGGAGGTATTATCAAATGCTCCCTCTATGTCCAGGAAAGCAGCTAGGGCTACTTCCTTGTTGGTTATCGACATTTCTACCCTACTGAGTAGGTTGTGAAGTGCCGATTCACATGATTTTCCTGGTTGATATGCATATTGGCTACGATGTATGGGATTGTCTTTCAAGACCCCATCTCGTATGTGCCTGTCTACCAGTTTTTCCATAGTCTTTAGACAGAAAGACATTAGGCTAATCGGTCTATATGCCTTTGGCAGGGTGTACGATGCTCGCCCTGGTTTGGGAATGAAGACGACCTTGATCGGTCTCCACGCCAGTGGCAAGTAGTTTCCCGCTAGGCATAGGCGAAAGATCTTAATTAGGATCGGTACCAGAAGGTCTATTCCCCGCTGCAGTAGAGCGGGGAAGATTCCATCTGGTCCGGGTGATTTATAAGGTGAGAAGGATTTTACAGCCCACTGTACCTTGCTGTGACTGATCACTTCCCTAGCTACCTTCCACTCGTCTCTCGCGGGCCTTTTTGAGAAGTTGCTAGGGACTGGCTGTGATGTTATGTTAGCCTGATCAGCCATCAGTGCTCCTGGAAAGTGTGCTTGAATTAGCATTTCCAGGGTTTCCCTTTCACTAGTTGTGTATTCCTGTGTCGGTTTTAGCATGTTCCCGACTGGATTTAAAGGGTCTTTTGACAGAACTTTGTGGAGGCGTGCTGTTTCTGTGGTGCTTTCAATGTCCCCACAGAAGCTCCTCCATGAGTCTGTTTTTGCTTTTCTCAGAGCTTTGTTATATTCGGTTAGAGCCTGGGCGTGTTGGCCCCACTCTCCGTTCCTTTTTGCTCTGTTAAAGAGTTTTCGTGCTCTTTTCCTCAGGTTGGCCAGGTGTTCATTCCACCATATGACCTTCCTGTTGGTCTGTCTCTTTCTCAATGGACAGTTGTTTTCATATGAGGTTAGTATGGCGTCATTCATTTGGTCCACAATTACCTCAATGTCTGCTGGCGTATGGATATGGGTTTTAACATCGGATAACTTGCTAAGAAGTTCCTCCCTGTATGCAGCCCAATCAGTTTTCCTGGGATTTCGATAGGTTATTGTTGCCTTTTCAAAATCTGCCAGGAAGTACTCAATGTGTCTATGATCAGACAGTGATGGTTCGTTAGATACGCGCCATTGTATTACTCTGTCCTGCAGTCCAGCCGTGGACAGAGTTATGTCAATGACTTCTTGCCGACGTCGAGTTACAAAAGTGGGCTCACTACCTCGGTTAAGTATTTGTAAGTTATTACTTACCAAATATTCCAGGAGATCGGTTCCTCTCTGGTTTGTGTCCGTGCTGCCCCATGCAGTGTTGTGCGCATTGGCATCGCAGCCTGCTAAGAACTGGAGGCGGTTGGCCTCGCAGAACGTTACAGTTTCCATCAACTCTGTGCTTGGTGGAGGGTTGATGGCATCGTAGGGAAGGTATACGGAGGATATCACTACCTGCCTCTCGTTGCCCTCCCTAATTTGTTTCAGTTTAATGGTTGTTAGATCCCTAAAACATAAGTTGTACAGAGCCATGTATTTTACCCCCCTTCTTACATAAATACATGTCCTGGGTATATCAGAGGATTTATCGTATATTAACTCACCTCTGGCTTGTCCGAGTCCCATTATTTGGCCCCTTACTATCCATGGTTCTTGGATGAGGGCCACATCAATGTCCTCGGTTTGTAACCGGCTGCATAATACAGCCGTGGCTCCCCTACTGTGTTGGAGGTTTACTTGCAGTAGCCTCAGGACACTTGCTGGTGCTGGCGCCATCTTGTCCGTCAGGGGTAGGTACAGATAAACATCTGAATGTTGCTCTGCCTAGGCCTAAACATGGCTTCATGTTCAGGTTACGGAGAGTGGTTAGGGATGCCTCGTCGATCAACATGATCAGTGTCCTGCCTTTAGGCTCCGATACACTGTTGATGACTCGCCAGTCCTCTGTCTTCAGCCCCTTGTTCTGGGTCTTAAGGAGATCAAGGATATCCTTCTGCGGTTTGGTACTAAAGGGTTTGGGAGCCCACATAAGTACTTTGGCCGCATTCAGGATCTCCTTGGCTGGTCCTACTCTGAGCCTAGCTCCCTCCCACAGCTGGAGGTTTGGAGTCGTGGTTGTCAGCCATGACTTCGTTTCCTCGCTCTTGCAGGAGAGGATGACTGCACCTTTTTCAAAGTAGCAGCTGTTGAACTGTGGTCCTGTTCCTTCCCTCCGGGTTGGATTTGTCCCAACAGTGCGGACTGAATTTCTTCGGCTTGTTCCTCCGTCAGGCGTGTCTCTGGGAAGTCCTGAGGAGCTATAGCCATTTTTAATCCTTTAAGGGCTTCCTTAAAGGTTTCTTTCCTCACTGCATTATCATCAGTGCAGGACTTTTTTGCAGTTGTCGCGGTTTGGGAGTTTGGTGTGCTCCCGTCGGACCTCTGCCTCTTTTTAGAAAGTGTAGTAGCCGGTACGCCTGAGCCGCCAGCTATTTCTCCTTTCTTAGAAGGTGTAGTAGCCGGTACGCCTGAGCCGCCAGCTGTTTCACCTTTCTTAACACTGCCGGTGGGAGCGTGTGAGCTCTCGTCACGGTTTGTGTTAGGTTTCTTGGGGTTCTTTCTCCTATGGCGTATGGGTTCGCCAAGAGCTTTGGCCCTCTCGATTGCGGCTTTCCGTCTCTGTGCTCCAGAAAGCCGTTGCAGTGACACCTTTTCGATTTTGGAGGTTAGGGTATCAGCCTCCAAATCGACGGTGGTTCCCTCCTCAGTTATGGTTTTTTCAGCCACATCTGATTTGGGTGATTTCAACAGGGCTTCTTCATCCCCGCTGGAAAGGTTAGGTAATATGTCTTCGTTATCCATATTGTTCCCACGAGTATGGGGGAAAGGGTTTCGACACGCACGGAGCCCCCTGCATACGTGAAGGGCTAAATACAACGGGGTGCGCCAGGTGCCCCGAGGTTGGTCGCTAGGGACCAGGTTGCCTCCTGGCCATGCATCCCTTCGGCGCGCACCGTACCTTGGGATTAGGGGGGTTTTTATAGTGGGGCCCCATCCACACAAACCAGGCGGTTAAGCCCAGTTCCCCGTGCCCCAGGTTGACACTACCCTGAGCGCCGAAGGCCACTCAGGGGTCGTTGCATCAAACACTGGTGGTTTACGGTATGCGAGTTGGTCTGCGACAGCTGTGCTGCTGACCAGTCATTCCCGTAAAGGGTCGTGGCCGTTCCCCTATCCGCCACCTGGGGACGCACCCGGTCGGCGCTCAACCGACATGGCAATTAAGCCATGCTCTCGGGAAGTAATTAAAATGTTGTAATTTCGCGATTTCTCGATTTAAATAGTAATTTGTACTAGTTTTGACCGTCATACTTTTTTTCATAAATTTGCAGGTTGATTTGAGCAAATGACCTATTTTTATTAAAGTCCTTTTGGACTAAATTTCGAGTTACAAGAGATCGCCCTAAAAAAACTAGTTGTAGAAATTACTATTCTAAAATCATTCATCAATAAATTAAAAGCAAAGTGTCACTTTTTTCCACTGGCTGAAAAAAGGTGACACTTCACTACTGAAATTAACTTTAAAAAACCTACTTTTTTAAATGAAATTTTAAAACACTACTATTACACTAGGAACTAAAAGTGTTACATAGCAACATACACATTTTGTATCAGTAAGAAAAACGTCAACTTCAATGACAGATTTTGGTATTAAAAGTAATGACTCTTTTTTACTCATGACATTGAAATCAGTCATTTTGACATTGATTCCGGTGGTTGAAATCGCATTTCAACCACTAGAGATTGAAATGTTCCGACTTTCGGGATTTCAAACTGTTTGACATTCAGTTGTTGACAAAAGAAATGTCACTTTATGTTTATTTTTTTCTGAAGTGCATTAATTTGTTAAAATTTCTGACAATTCGTAGAAAAAATAGTATATGCAACTCTTGGCTGATAAAATTCAACGTCTTGAGTTACTTTTTTCAACGTTGAAATTTTATTTCAACCACTTGTCCCATAATATACTTGGGATAAATATATTGTCGTTATTCGGCTGGAAACTTGAACGTGTGTTTCGTCTGACATGTGCCTTTTAGAATCTCAAAATAATGAAAAGAGACCTAATGTAAATATTAGACTGACATTTGATGTTTTCATGCAGGTTAAAAATAGATATATTACCATAATGTGTGCGAATAAATGATTTTTTATTTAACAATAAATTATTGTACCACTCACACAACTTCTCCTCTACCATTTAATGAATTCATTAGGAAAAACGGGCTATGCTGGTACTTCGTAGTTTTTTTTACCAGCGAAAAAGCTTTGTTAGGAAAAGATGCAGAATCCCGGGCACATTTCTTTCCTATTGTTAATATTAATTATTATTAACCATGTTTCTCTAGTAACCATGACTAAATTTACAAGGAGAGCAAATAAAAGGACGGGAATGTTCCCCGGATTATGCAGTGTAGACCCTTTGTTATTATATTCCTCAACAATCCGATTTTTATTGTATATAATTCCAGTAATTGTTTATTGAAAATGTTTCGTTGAACTTAAACAAATTCGATGTTTTGACGCAGTTGTGATTATTACGCCTAAATAAGTGCGAAATCTTAGAATCCCACGCCTTCCTTAAACTAGTACAATTCGCTAATTCTGGCTAAAAGCAAAAATTACACTGGACTAAAATGCAGTATCGTCATATATCTAATACTTACTATATTGCTAGCGGCTATGAGTGGGAAACTCACCAAGGAAGTGAGACAGACAACCAACTCTTCAATGTATAATGATGAGCTGTGTGCAAGCGCGGCGGCGTCGTCCGGCCAATGGGGAAGTGGGCAAGTTTAAAATTCGCTTCTAAAGGCGGAGTTCGAATTCTCACGCATGCGCACGAGACGCGTTATACTCTAAGTGAGACTATGTCGGCGCCGTAATGTTTTCTAGCGTTCCGAGGCCCTACTAGCAATATATGTGTATTATATACAGATTGTCCGAAATCCGTTTTGAACATAGGAAATTAATGAGTGCGACAAGGAAGACATAAACAAAATGAGTAGCAGGACAAAGATAGAACGTAATCATGGCTAGCTAAATTTTTGAACCAAAATTAAGTCAATGAAACAAAAACATTTCTGTCAAATATTTTATCTGTCATCAAGAGTGTAAAGTGAGGTTTAAATAATTTAAATAATTATGTGAATAGTAAACAATAGTATATTTAAACGTCACTTTATACTCTTAACAACAGCTAAAATATTTGACAGAAGTGTTTGTTTCATTGATTTAATTTAAGTTTAAAAATTTAACTAGCCATGATTAGGTTCTGTCTTTGTCCTGTTACTCATTTTGTTTCTGTTTTCCTTGTCGCACTCATTAATTTCCTATGTTCAAAACGGATTTCGGACAACCTGTATATGAGTATCGTAGACCACTTCTGCCTCATGCGCAGGAGCTATCATTTTACCGACCTATAATACTAGCTCCAGGAATGGTAGTTCAAATTGCTGCTGCTGCTGTTGCAGAGAGAAATGGGCGAACAATTTCAAGGTGTTTTGGAGTGGTCCTCGATACTGCATTTTTTCCTTAAACTGTACTGTAAGAGAAAACGAATATTGAATTAGAATACAGAAAAGATTGAGTAACTTGGGCCCACAAATAACTTGAGCAGATGAGTGTAAATAAATGCGTGTTATAGGAGCAAAAACACACCCACGACCCTAGTTGATAGTTGTAATTTAGTATTCGCCTATGTATGACATTTTCGTTTACACCCTGTATTATAACTATAAATGGATTACCTTTTACTGCAAATGATTTGATATTTGCCACTGAATATCGGTTATATACGTATCTAAACTGAATTACGTTTTAAAGAAGTGTAAAATTGAATCTACATTGCAAATCTCCACGCGTGTGTAAAAATATAAAGCAAATGCAAGAAACACATTCTTTATTAACTCTCTAATATATTTTCCTGCAACTTTATAGAATTTTAATAGTTATTTTCTATACAACTGCGATAAGAGCATAATTAATATACGTGTGTGTAAGTCAGAAACGAGTGCGTAGCAGTTATGTTAGCGCACAAGTATATTACTGATACATTATCACACATGTATTGTATAAAATTTTATCTACAACTGCCTAAAAAGTGCATTAAGAGAAATGTCAGATCTGTCATTTTCAAAAATATTTTAGTAGACAAATGTCATTATGTCATTCATTTGACACTATTTCAGATAGGTAATGAAGCCATTACACCACCCAGTTAGGTAGAGAAGCCATTACATAACTGAGTGGTGTAATGAGCTTTAGTACCTAACGGAAATATTGTAAAATGAGTGACGTAATGAGTTACTTATCCCACTGGAGTGGATAAAACAGTATTTATAGTACCGGGGACAGTGGCGTAACAAGACGGTTTGGCGCCGCTGTGCAAGAATAAATGATAGCCGCTGTAGACAAGAAGTTTCAGAAAAAAGATGGAGGGGGGGGGGGGTGGTAATTTTTGGTCATGCAAGACTTTCAATTTAAAAGAAAATTAATAAGCTCTTTTCTTAACATGAAAGGTTACTTACTGCAAAATAAAACACGTTTAGATGTTTCAATCTTTTATTAAATATAACATAATAATAATAACAATAATAATAATCCCATTATTCCCTATTGGGACATAGGGTATATTCTCTCCAGTTGTCATTTTCCTTTGCTATTTGGCTCAGTTGTGCTATAGTCTTTCCTGTCTCTTGTTTTACAGTTCTCTTCCACGTTTTTCGCGAGCGTCCTCTGTTTCTGAATCCCTAAGGGTCCCAATTAAAACTTTTCTGCAAATGTTAGTTTCATTTTTTCGCAAAGTATGCCCTAACCATCCATATTTTCTTCTCCTAATTTCTATATTTATGTCCACCTGATTTGTTCGGTCCCAAATATCTTTGTACGAAATAATGACTTGCCACCAAACACCTATTTACTTACACCTGCAATTTCTGCTTTACCAGTTCTGTAACCGTCCACGTTTCCGACCCATAAAGTAGAACAGGTTTTACCATTAAATTAAACACTCCCAAAATATAACATGAAACATAAAAATACATATGAAAATACAAAAACAAATATCACGTAAAAGGAATACAAATTTAAATAATTCACACTAAAAATAAAATTTATAGATATATAAATATGTAGGTATAGCACTTTAATTAAACTCTCTTTTGCGAGACTTTGCTAAAGCTAACATATCTATCAGTGAATTAAAACCAAGAGTACTGGCTCTTACTTTCTCGATACTCAGTAATGCAAAACTCTTTAGGCGTATTTGGCTCATCTTACTTAGCAAAAAGTGTTTAATAATTTTTAATTTAAAAAAAGATCTCTCAGTGGACGCTATAGTGACGCGATGTAAAAAATAGGATATAAGCTGTATACAAATCTGGAACGCTAGCCAATGATGTGTGATTAGACAGAAAATCGTACGACTCTCATTAATGACCAATAGAAAAATTAGTTCAGAAGTCGTAACCAAGACAACTAAAAAATTTCTTGGAAATTTTTTGTACGTAGACATTACTTCTTTTTAGGGTTTGTGTCGTTACGATTTTCTTACCAAATCTCCATTCGAGCATTAATTCATATCCGGAAATTATTTTTCGTGCATTCAACAACGTCCTAATTTGCCCTCGCGTCCCGCTCGGACAAATTAATACGACGTTGTTGAAACGCACTCAAAAAAATTTCCGGAAAGAATTCATGCTCTTATGAGATTATATGTGAAAGTTTTCTCCCACTTCCTTCACTGATAAGCAAGATTTAATACTAGTTGTGTACGAAGATCGAAATTGTACAATTTGCTTTAGTAAGCCGTCATCGAGATCAGTTTCATACGTAGTTGGAAGTAATTTGGCCCTCTCTATGACCTCTGTATCTGAGGCAATGGTCAGTTTGCGGTTTAAAACTTTGAATTTATAGTATGTTACTATGCACTATGCACTATGAAATATAATAATCACAAACACACACTAGAGCTGGAACTTCTAATCTACTCAGACGGAGAACAGACTGCGCACTCAAAAGAGCCTAGTGGCACTCACATATCATAGCCTGTTGCCGCTTTGAACCACTATTCTAAGAAAACTTTTATTTTCACTAAAAACTCCGAAACCGCGGCGCCTATATAGATTTGGCGCTGAGGTTCTTCGCACCCCCTGCACATATGATAGTTACGCCACTGACCGGGCAGCAACTAAAAAAGGTGCTGAAAAATAGGATTTAAATGTAATTTTGTAAAATGTCAGTTACAAATAGTTTTTAATTTATACAGTGTCTGGCAACATTCGGCAGGTGCTGTAGAATGTAGATACTAAAGTGATACACTGCAGTGAAACAGTTGTGATATACAGGATGGCTCAACAAGTTTGGGGTAGCAAGCGTGTTTTGTTTTTAAATAGAGCGCCGTTCTATATTTAGGTAACTTAAAAATATTTTCTCGAAATTCCAATCATCTTAATACACTTCCGGACAAAATTATAAGGCCACCAACAAAAATTAAAATTACTTTATGAAAATCTTATATAACTTAATACAATTCAGATATGTCATAGCTAGATGATTTCTACATTATTTAACTGGTACCTACGTCAAAGAAGAAAATTAACAAATTAGACATACTCTAGCTTAAATACAACAAGTAACCAAAATTTCGAAACCCAGTGAATTAAAAGAAATCATCAACATGAACTAATAACGTGTGTTTTCGCCTCTAGCAGCTATACATGCTTCCACCCTTCTTGGCATTCTCCTAATGAAAACTCGGATGCTTTCTTGCGGTATTTGGTACCATTCTTGTATAAGCAAGTTAGACAGCTGTTCAAGAGCTGGACCAAAATTTTCAGGTACAATAATCTTGTCCCTATATCTTGCTGTCGTCAGTGATCCATTGCGCACAATTATTAACTCTGTGCGACCATTCAAACTTATCCCATCCCATACCAGCAAAGATCCTCTGCCAAATTTCTCAACACCTCGAATGTTGCATTGCGCGTACCTCTCACCTGAGAAAGATGGAATCGAGACTCATCAAAAAATAAAACCGAGCCCCAATGCCTTTTATCCCATTCCTGGTGATTTAAACAAAAAGTCAAACGATTTCTTTTATGTAGCTCCGTAAGAACTGGACCAGTTGCAGGTTGTCTGGCAGTCAGATTAACTTCTTTCAACTTCCTTCGTACAGTTTTTGTTGATATTTCCTTTCCGGTAGCCAAGAGTAGATCATTTTTTAACTTCCGAGACATTACAAAACGTTTCCTTAAAGCCTGCTGCACTATATAGCGATCTTCCGTGGCAGTTGTTTTCATTTTAACACTTTGTCTTATTTTTCTGGTAAAACTACCAGTGGTTCTACGCCTTGCAGTAGCTCTTTGCAGCACAGATTTGTTTGTGGTTAGAATTCGAGAAACTTTCCTCTGCGAATATCCTTCGCGAAGAAGAATGATAATTTGAACTACTTCTCCGTATGCAAGATGATGCCGTGGCATATTTTAGGAAAGGTTGAGGAAACAATAACTTTTTGCACTTTTTCCCCTGATGGCCACACTTTCTATGCAAAAATAATTCAAAACTTTGTCTTTGACTCGTATTATTATTGTTGACATTTGTTCGTATGAAAACAATTGCATTGTCATTATTTATTTCTTCATGGCATACAATAGATATTTTTGCATTAAGGGAGATATGAATATGTTTTTCCCTGAGGTTGACATGCGTTACAGATCGATGGCCTCTGGCCTGAGGTCTGTAAGTCAACCGAAGGTAAAGAACATGAATATCTCTCGTGGGGCATACAATATTTTATTTACTAGCATATTAGTAAGAATAGTATGAAATTTCAAAATGTCATAAAGACATTTGAAATTAGAATATGTAAGTAACATCAAGGATTACCTCATTGTATGGTTGCTGAAACTTTATTTGTAGTTGCATGGTTACCATGAGTTTGAGGGAGAAATAATTTGACAAGTCGCTTGGGAATTATGAGTATCTTTTCATATTTGTATTTTTATGACGAAAATGTACAATATCATGTTGCTAGTAAATCAATAAAATAGTGTACAAATTATCTAGTTATGACATATCTGATTTGTATTAAGTTATATGAGATTTTTATAAAGTGATTTTGATTTTTATTGGTGGTTCCTTAATTTTGACCAGAAGTGTATAAAGTTAACTATTTTGTTGTTGTTGTAAATAACGAGAAACAATTGAATAAAGAAACATGTTACCAAAAAGAAATGTGTTTCTCATAAACTATATTTCTATTGCAAAACGGTGGATATTGAAACTATACAGGGTGCTGAAAAGAAATGTATGTATTTTTGAATATCCCTCTCAATGAGCTCTCCTCTGATGTCTTATTTCATAACTCCAAATTCAATTATTTTCAAGTGTTAAGGTACACCGGAAAACAATTTTAGCCCCTTAAGAGGTTTTCGTTTTCGCTAAAATGCCAATTTGAATTCTTCGCAAACACAACTGAAAACCAGGTTTGAATTTTGTATCGTTGACGGATAGATTTGGAATAGATTCGGGTTAAAACTGAAAAAGACACACCTTAAATGATAATACAGTTGTGTATTTATTTCAGACATTTTACTTTATAGGTAAGTTAGAAACTTCTTTATAAATTTTAATTTTTGTGCGTGAAAATATACTCGCACTCTAAAATAGCGTTTACCTTATACCTTTTCTACAACAGTGTGATATATTTCATGAATTCTCCCTTCTGCATAAAATTTTTATGGTCACGTATATGATACATTGGATATATTTTTTCGGCATTGTGGAATTTTGTTGACTACTACCACAAGTATCACGACGATTTGCTTTCTACGTGCCTTGACTATCGAAATCCAAACAAAAGTTTTGAAAGAGTTCGTTTCTCATCCGTTGAAACATATATTTTCATAGCTCTCTGAACTTGTAAACGCTAGATACAAAAATGAAAACTATAACTTAATACAGTTTAAATCGTAAGGCGGATTCCAGCAAATTGAATTAGAATACACATTATAAGAATATCTTTTAAAATTGCTACGTATAAATTCCTACGTTACTTAGGTACCTTTTACACACTATAAAAACTAAGTATAACAATAGAACAAGATTATAAGGCTCAAGACGCTTCTAAAAAAATTTGAACCCAAAGTACCTTTATCCCAATTGTTGTTAACTCCTACATCTTATAAATTTTATACATTCCTTTACACAACAAGATAGTTTCCAAACGTGCATTCATCGTTATTTCTAAATTGTCACGTGAGGAATGTCAGTTGGTAGCTAAAAACAACTTAGTATCTTGTTATACAGGACTGACAACAATGCGGCGGTGGAAAGTATTCCTAAAAATATGAGAGTTATATGATATTTGTCTATATAAAAAATATAGGCGCGACGCCGGTGCACATTACTAAATAGTTATTTATAACGAGTAGCTAAAGTGCCACTTTTTTGCATGCGGGAGAAAGTTTAAAGAATGAGCCGAAGGCGAATTCTTTAAATCTCACAAGTGCAAAATGAAGCTTTAGATACGAGTTGTATACATCATATTTTCTACTACCACATATTTATGCGAAAATAGATTACAAAACGTCAACGTCATTTCAAATTGCAGATGCATTAAATATCATGTTAGGTATGCTTTCATTGTTTTAAATTGGGAACTCATGTTGTATGCAGTAACAACATGCTTTTGACATATGGAAAGTGTCAAATAATAGCCCCATTTAGAACATGGTAGTCGATAAACATCTTTTTATATACGAAAAATGCGCACCTACTTGATCTTCAATACATTTACATTTATTTGACATGAAATTTGTAATTTTACAGTTTTTGGCATAGAAAACCATTTTTCCTCAAAATTAGAAAAAATCTTGTATTAACACGTTAGAAAATGCGATTTTGTGTAACTTGTCTGAGTTATAGCTGCCATTTTCAGGTGTATCAACTTAGTATTAACACCCTGTATAGTTAGATAAGAGTCGGAAAAAGGCATATGTCAGCGACTATTTTTTCTCAAAAAATAAATGATAGCGTACAAGGTCAAAGTTGTCTTTCTTGGTATGTGTCATATTGATGAATATATTTACTTGTCAGGTCGACATTGTTAATAAATGGTAAACTTAAAGCGTTTACGAAAACTACACTGGTAAGTATCTACCGTTTATCGATTGGTGGTAAGCTGATTTTGCGGTAGATGAATCGGATTGAGTAATTTACGAATACTATTTTGGTGGTGTAATAAACGTATAACCTTTAAGAAATTGTCTTGTTGCCGAATCGGTCATTTTTTAGCATGGCTCAGAGCAGGCCATGGCAGCACATTTTTTTTAAGAATGTAGATAGAAATTTAGTTACAAATCAGGTTTTGATGTTGGTTACAAATGAAGTTAGCAAGGAAACTCAAAACTATAATTTTCTCTTATTTTCAAAAATGTGTTTCACTAAACTTACAAAAGGAACAATGAATCGTTTGCTTAGTTTTTTTGTTGGATTTTTCTTTTTTTGGTACATATATTTTACAAAACCTTGTAATAACTATTGGTTAACAGTTGGTTAATCTGAAAATCGCTAGTAGTAGTCGCGTCAATAAAGCCTTTTTCTCGGAAGTCCTCAAAAACAGCTCCGATTTTGATGATTTTTTTAATTGTGTTTTTTTATATTACTTGAAATCAGAAACCTTTTGGAGCGGAGACGAAATTATTTATATTGTTTAAACAATATGTATGATAATTATGTAGAAAAAAAATTTTCTTTATACCATATCCATTGAAAATGAGGAAAAGAGATATTTATGATATGTTTTCATATTACTATTGAAAATAATTGTTATATGTTAATATACAAACAATTCTTATTTTTTTATAAACAATTAAGTATTAGTTATTTAGACCACAAGTGTTAGCACACTAACACGAGTTTTCTATAAGATTTTTTTTAATTTCATTAAATATTCAAATCCAAGCCTATTTTGTATAGAATTGTATTTGCCTTCATTTTAGGCAAGTGCGTTGGTCAGTTCTGGTAACTAAGGAAACGTCTATTGGTAACTAAGGAAACGTCCAATTAGAATCGTTCATTCCTAAATTAAAAGCAAAGTGTCACTTTTTTTCACTGAGTGAAAAAAGTGGCACTTCACATACCGAAATTAATTAAAAAAGCCTACTTTTTTAAATGAAATTTTAAAAAAGTTATTGTTGTGTAACAATGAGATAAAATTTATGTATTAAAAAAAATTAGGAAAACTAATAATTGTAGAATTTTTTTTATTAATTTTTGTACAAAAAGAAATTTTAATTTTCATCTAATCTATACGTTTAAATAACAAAAGGTCCATTTCTATTGTTCGTATAGTGCTATAACACGGCAAACTTTCTAATACAACGTAAAGCAGAAGCAAATATATGTAGCGTTTACACGTAACGCATACATATTTTTGTAAGATGTAAATATTGAATTATTGTTAAAAAAAAATTTACAATTATTTTCCATACTAAACTAACAAAAATAATTATTTTTCATACTAGACTTAAAATATGAAAAAAAATTGAAAAATAGAGACGAAACTGAATTTTTTCTACATAAATATTATAAATATTGTTTAAACAATATAAATCATTCCGTCCCCACTCCAAAAGGTTTCTGATTTTCAATAATATAAAAAAACAAATTAAAAAAAATCATCAAAATCGGAGCGGTTCTTGAGGAGTTCCGAAAATTGCCTGTTTTATGTATTCATTGACGCTACTATAGAGTGTTAGTAATTTCTGCATTTTGGCGTCATTTTCAATTTAAATTTCATTTTTTATTTTTTTTACTTTCACTTTGACATTTGAATTATTGAAGTACATTTTGATTAATTATCTTCTTATAATTAAAAAATAAGAATATATAATACAAGATTACTTACTAAAGGTATTAATAAATTATGTTTTTACTTTGTTTCACTAAAACTACGATTCATATTTAAGTTTAGCAAAATAACAAATAATTTGTCATAACCTTACTTAGAAGTTTGACGCTACTGACCGTTACGCACAATCAGCTGAAATAGTAGGTACTTAGTACTTATCAAGTTCACTCAAAATGTTATATTTGACACTGCAAACGTCAGGGAGTTTCCTAAATGGATTATAATTTATTTATTCGCCGTAATACTTCCGCCCTAGTGGAACCGTGAACCCTCTTCCAATTAAGGAACAACCTCGTTATCTGTTTGTTGTTCCACTGATACTGCTTGCAATCATAAGCATATTATATCTGGGGCTTTACAAAAAATATCCTTAAACAACGAAAAATGCCAACGTGCCCTTTATTTGGAATCTCTTCCCGTTTTACAGTTATTATCCTTAAAAATTGATTCTCATACTACAGCCTATTTTGCTAGGAAGCAATTTAATTTTTTACGATGTTATTAGAGCATTTTCTGAACACTATTTGTACCTATAATTTGTGTCTGCAAGTGCTTCTAACTAATCCTTTCGAATTAATTTGCACTTGTAATGTCTTAGCGTTTTATTCTCGAAATTTGTCTTTTAATCTGATTACTTTTGGGTACGAATTGTTACAGTATGCCGAAGATGTACAGCCGAGCCACATAAAGATACTTTTGCTCCGAATAACACATAGTATTTTTTCTTCAAACGTTTTTATTACAAATTATTTACAACTTTGTGAACAAAATTCGAAGAAAATTACTTGATCTCGTACGAGCGGCAGATAAAGTTGTCAGCGGCAGATAAAGTCGTCAGCGGCAGATAATAACTTTATCTGCCGCTCGTCAGCGACAGATAATATTATCTGCCGCTTGGCAATAAAGTAACAGTTTAGCATCATCAATCCAGTATAATGCCATATTTTACTGCCGTTTGAAGAAAAAATAGGTTTTTTTAAACTTCCAAGGCATACTTGATTTTTCAAAACTGAAATGCTGTTAGAAATTCGCCTTTAACCAAGCAGGGCTGAACCCCAAAAAATGAAAATTTAAATCGAGAATTTTTTGCCTTTCACAAGAGTCGATTCACCTATCCGGGGACACACTGTATACAGGGTGTTCGGAAAATACGTGTACAACGAAAAACTACAAGTTCCTTGGCTCAAAATATGATGATTTAACTCAACTTATTTATATACAAAGTTGCTTAGTTTAGCCGCTAGAGGTCTTCAAAAATTATTAGTTTTTCAAGTAAGTCGAAAAATCTTTGTTAAATTTTATTCATTTTTTGGCCATGCGCTTGTACTAGTAAACTATAGCCTTTTGTGAAATAAACATTAATTTCGAAAATTACAGGGTGTTTAAAAACATTGTCACAATAAATTATCTATCCATATTTTTTTAACCCCCTGTATAATCACTACCAATGTTTTTTGTGAATAGCTACTTTATTTTAGAAGCTATAACCTCTCTTACAAAATTTTTGTTGGGTAAACGGTTTAGCCAGAAAAAAAATTTCTACAAGCCTGAATCAGTAGGTAATTGTAACTCAACTCTAGGCTTGTAGGGATTTAGAAAATATATTTTTGTGGCTAAACCGTTCACCCAACTAGAATATTGTAAGAGAGGAATTAGCTTAGAAATTAAAGTAACTATTTAGACAAAAAAATGTAGTGATTATATAGGGGGTTGAAAAAAAAAGTTAATAATTTTAAATCATCATATTTTGGGCAAAGGAACTTGTAGGCTTCCGTTGTACACGTATTTTCCGGGCACCCTGTATACAAAGAGATTTTTAAGTTGATTCTTTCCTTTTACCAGGATATAAAGCTAAAAAAGTAAGCTATTTTTTCATTTACCACTTTTGCGAAATATCAAAACTAACGGAGATACAGGGTGTTAAAGTTTCAAATTAAGAACTAAAATTACTTAACAAAAATTAAACTAAACTTAATCTAACTTAAATGATATGTTCAAAATTATCAGCATTCGCTTCTACACACACGTTCCGCGTATCAGAGCGATGCGTCAGCGGCATTTTGACAACACTCCCAGTAAATAATAAGCATATTCACTCCTTCATTATTTTCATAAACATAAGCCATTATTGTAGCAATAACATTAAGAAAATTACAATGGGAAACTAGTTGAGAGGTCATTGCTTGACAACAGAGATAAACAAAAATAAAATTGTCGAGTCGCCTTTGCGCCAAAGTTTAGTTTTTAATTTGAAACTTTAACACCCTGTACCTCCTTTAGTTTTGATATTTCGGAAAAGTAGCAAATGAGAAAAAAAGCTTATTTTTTAGCTTTATATCCTGGTAAAAAGAAAGAATCAACTTGAAAATCACCCTGTATATACAGTGTGTCCCCGGATAGGTGAAACGACTCTTTTAAAGGTAAAAAATTCTCGATTTAAATTTTCATTTTTTGGGGTTCAGCCTTGCTTGGTAAAGGCGAATTTCTAACAGCATTTCAGTTTTGAAAAATCAAGTATGCCTTAGAAGTTTTCAAAAAACCTATTTTACTGTAGAGTAGCGTGCCGAAGTGGCGGCGTCGAGATGGTGGCGCCGCGTTGTCCGGCTTCGCCGCTGAACATTCTGAGGTCTCACCATATTTTTTAACATTTTCATTTTAACGTCGTTGCCCAAATAGGGGGCTTTTCAAATTACATCTCGAAGGTAACCCGATACTTTTGACCCATATATAATTTGAGGTTTGACTTTGTTAGCCGTTGAAATCTCCTACAACTAAATACACCAAACCACGGTGTAAGAGATAAAGATGAATCGACTCGAGTTTATAGGCAGGTTAAATTTCGTCCTATTTCACAAATATTTCGCTAGATGGTGAATATGTAAAAGTGTACGTAAGGTCACTATATCAATAAGGTACCGCCATTCCATTCCTCGAGTGAGAATGTGAGAAAATTGTGAGATAAGGATAACAAATACAAATTTCCCAAGTGCAATAGGGAAGACACTACTTTTTGGGGATTTTCTTTTTGGTGTAATGGCACTTGTAAAGTGAGGAATCTGTTAGGTTATGTGTTTTTATCCCCAGTTGGAGAAAATTGTGCGACAAGGATAGATATAAAAAATCACTAATGGCGTTACCTTATTGATATAGCGACCTTAAGTGTACGCTAGAGTCCTTGTATATAGGTTACTATGTACAGGATCTCTAGTGTACGCCAAAGCCAACTAAATTTAAGTAAACAATAATGAAGGCGCACAAACACGTCAAATATTGACATGTAAACTGAAATCATATTTCAAAAGTGTTTGAACTCGTCGAAATGGAATCGGATCGTGAAAAAAAACGAGGGTTTATCTTGTAGGTGTATGACGCCCACTTTGAACTACCGTTCCTCGAGCCAGTATTGCAGGTGGGATTGAAATTTGACAACAATATTTTTTGTACAAAAGTACGAATTTAGGTAACACTCTATTCACTATGGTCCCGGATTGTCAAAAATGACGTTTTATGGTAGCACTGTTGAATTTCGATTGGTTTTTTTGTTACTACTAGGTTAGAAAACGCAAAAGCGTATTTTTGAAAATTTGGGTTTTGGTTACCTGGCAACTTTTATTTATTTTTGCTTAAGTCAGTTCGAAATATAACCTATCATTTATAGTTTTGACATTAGTAGCTTAATTAATTGTTTCTAGTTACCCACAGCTTGACTTAAAAGTATTAACCATGATAAAAAGATTTGTTTTTAATTGGATTTTGACATTGACAATCCGGGAATATAGTGAATAGAGTTTAGCTGCAGTTTAAGATTTGAGTGTACCTAGTACAAACATTCTTGTGTAATATAAAAAATGCGGGGAGACCGTAACGGTTAATTTATCTTTCCTTGCTATACTACTGGCTCTAGGAACAGTAGTTCAAAGTTGTCGACGTACACTACAAGATTACCAATTGGGGATATCTAAAGCTGCAGCTGTAGTTTCACCTATAATGATGAACAAGCTGATAACAACAAAAGTTGGATAGAAGTTGATCAAAACGGGTGTATGCAGTTTTGTATAATACCTTTAATGCCATTGTTTGTTTGTTAATGGACAAGGTTTAGGCATGCAGAAAAAAGGCCTTTGCTCAACAAATGGTGGAGTAGAAACGGTTTTTATATATGTTGTAGGTCGGGCACCTAATGAAAATTCCAAGTTTTAGACCTTCTTAGATTAAAGGTGCTAAAAACTGGTGTTTTCCAAATAGCTCCGCAACGGTTGATCCAACGTCAAAACAGTCCAATATGAAGTTATAGAAGACAAGATTCTTGATATTTTTTGTATATTAATTTTTGTTGTACTAAGTGTAATCTGTAACGAGTTACAGAGGCTGAAAGTTGAAAATTTCTCCAAAATATCGTTAACTCAAATTTTGTTGGTACATTTTGTAAGAACAACTTACACTATATTGTTTGTAATATTTTTCTACATCAGAATAACGTTCTATAGAGAAATACAAAGTACGATCGAAAATTATTTTCATCTAGCATAGCTATGAAATAGTTCTTAACTTATGAATGCAAATATAAGTCACTTATACTCGCACATGCAGTCGTTGTTTTTGATGGATATCCGTTTGATGGTAACAAAAAAAAATACCAAGACTGCAGAAAGACTTCGCCGATCGAAAAAGCAGATGTCTGCGGATGTTATTTTGAATGAAACAACGCCGGTTTTAGTTTCCCAAGAACGATTTCTAGCAAACGAAAAGAATAAAGTCTGTCTGATTTCGATGCTGTAAAAAACGTTGGAACATTACTGTATTACACTTAAGCAGGCTGAAGAAGATGCTGATGTGTTGATTGTCAACACGGCGATTTCTTTGTGCTCAACATTTGATGCTGTTTTCGCCATTGAAGAAGACACCGATCTTCTAGTTCTGCTGACTGTATTAGCAATATCTACCTTCACAAACCTGGGAGAGGCAAAATTGTTAAAATAGTCTATTCTACAAATAGTTTTAAATATAAAAAAGCAGCTGAGAACATTCTGTTTCTTTATGCGCTTAGTGACTGCGACACAAAGTTGTCCGTCTGCAACCAAGGAAAAACAAAATTTGTTCGCCTGTCCAGAAAAGCACAAGACTTAATGACACTCTTGGCATAGTCAAACATTACGATGCCAAACCAGATGATATCGCAGATGCTGAAGCACGCTTTCTCGTTGCTTTGTATGATGGCGACATGGAAGAAAATACCTTGGAAGAAGTCCGTTACCAACAAAATCAAGTGCAAGAAAAACATTTAATCTTGCTTCTTTGCCACCAACAGAACGCTGCACATTATTGTGCATTTAGGACGTATCACCAGGTCCAAAAGTGGTATGGAATCGAAAAAAATGCACAATATTGAGGCTAGAAAGTTGGCACTCAGTAACAATGACAGAATCCAGCAACCGAGACCTTATTAAAATTAATGTCATGCAATTGCAAAAAAAGATGCGGCGGAGCATGCGGCTGCAGGAAAAGTGAGATGAAGTGCTCTATTCTGTGTAGATTCTGCAATGGCCAATCATGCGAAAATGCACCAGAAGTTCGCATCGAGAGTGGGGACAAAGATGAGGACATTTCATCAATGGAAGTCCCGAGTCTTACGAGCAATGACTTCGATGATAAGATTGAGGATGAATACTCTCATGAAGACCTCAACATCTACCGACCGGAAACCCTTAAAATTTAAAAAAAGTAAATAATATAATCGCGAACATGAAACTTCACTAAACTGGAACATCTGCGGATTAGACCTACTGGGAATATCACAATAAAAAAAGCGCCACTAACTCTACCTCATGGTGGTGTGGAAATGAGTTTACTTTACGTTTATCAAATTATTATAACTACGTAACGAATAGCCAGAAATAATACAAGAAAAAAGGAGAAATTACACTATATTTTAGAGAAATGTTCATCTTTCCGCCGCTATAATTCCTTTCATATTAGACATTAGAAAAATAGTTGCATACAAAAAATGCCAAGAATCTTGTCTTCTTTAACTTTGAATTAGACTTTTTTGACGTAGGACCAACCGTTGCAGAGTTATTTGGAAAAAGGAAGTTTTTAGCACCTTTGATCCAAGATGGCGGCTCGCGCGGCGCCCCTTCAAAGTCTAAAACTTGGATTTTTACAAACGTGCCCGACCTAAACAACATATATAAAAATCGTTTCTACTCCACCTTTTGTAGGGAAAAAACCCCTACTGACTGAACACTGGGTCATACGGTCAAAGTCCTACTTAGAATTTTGCCGAGATATATGCTACACATCATAGTGACATGGGACCCATGGCTTTACATCACTTCCGCATTATGGCATTCTGGAGAGGCTTTCATCTGCATTTTTAAATTTTTTAAAAACCTCACCGGCACCGGGGATCGAACTCGCGACTTTAAATCGCTATTCCATACTTAGATATAGTTATTTTCCGGAGCAGTGGAAGGTGATGTCTAAACCGGCTCTAACTCCAGAAGAATTAACAGCTTGCAGGCCCATAAGTTCTGTTCTTCGAAAGCACTAGAAAAACTACTTAAATCAGTTCTACAGTTGGATAGACGGCAACGTGGTAGAAACATAATGGACTGAACAGACGCAACTTCAGTTTAAGCTACGACAGTACTACTTGAACTAGGATAGTAACTGTACAAATCAATTCTCCAATCAATCTGGGTGTACATCTGTGGAACAGGACAAGTAATTCAAACCTTAAGATATTAAAAAGACTTCAAAACAAAGCAGTCCACACGGGTTACTGAATTGTAAACGTTTGCGACGTTTATCTTACAATTCAACAGGCCTTGGTGCCATACAGAATTGCGAACGCACAGTACTACGTTAAAAACTCAGTAATACAGTAATACAAAGAAAAAGTAAATGTGTGTGTTCGATATATTTGGTGATGTGCGTCATTTCTACTAAATGTGAGCGGATTTAATCTATTTTTAATTTAGGTATCCGTTTTAAAACCCATAAGCCTGAAATTCTGTAATTAGGCAACACACAGTGCAGGCGCAAGGTGACTTAGTTAATAATAAAATGTTTTATGGTATTCTGAAGGTTCAATCATCACATCTGGCAACTGAAGGGCGTCCATCCAGTCGCTTTAAAAATTAGATACCGAAACCACAGTTGTGGAAGTATGGAAAGTAAGGCGGTCGTCGAAGGCATTATGCCGTTAACGATGTGCCAGATTAACTGGGTTTCCGAAAGAGATATTTCGGCAGCCCTAACTTGCTGTGTCTCAGGTTATATTCCTACGTGTGGAATGAAGCGCCTTGAACTTTACTTTACTTTTATAGTATTTTAAATTGTAGACACCTGTTTACTAAACCGTCTCCAGGTATAAAAACGTCATTTGAATTTAAGAATTTTTTATAACAAAATGTGTGATTAAGAATACTTTAAAACGATGTATACAGCTCGGTTGTTACCAGAACTACCTGCTGACACAGATAAGTTCACTATCGCTTGCCTGCTAGATACTACAGTGACTATATAATCACAGTGTGGCCATACGATGGTCATGTTTTCTATTGGTTGAAGGCAAAAGGATTCCAAGTTATTGTCATTTTTTACAGTGTATAAAATGTTTAGTTTCAAAAAGTTACTAATGTCAAAATAAGACATTGGCATTTTATAACTTGTCAAAAGTTTGAGTCGACGCATCACGTGATGCAATCCGCTATTAGTTTTCCCGTGGCCGTGAGTTTTCCAAACTATAGTTTGCCAATTAGTTAGTTGCGATATTTAGTATTAACATCAAACAAACTAGAACATTTAACAGAGAAATAAATATTTTCCTGTAAGTTTTATATTGCTTAAATATCGTAAGTAACTGCTCAATAGATTATTGCGGTGTACAATTTGCATATTATCTTGAATAACATATGATTCTACAAATCAATTTGAAATTACTGAAAAAATAAGTTACTTATATCGTGTTAGTCCAAACTTAATGACAGATATAATATATAAATTATGTAGTTCATAATTTCACTTTACAGCATTTTAGTGTACGACAAACCCACCTAAAAAAAGACGTAAAATGGTATGTTGTTCCGCATTTGGTTGCTCCAATCGTTCAGAGCAAGGGTACAAGATGAAAAGATTTCCAAGGAATCCTAATGGTCTTATTTTAAATTATATCTCTTTTTGTTGTTCATCGTGCTTCAAAATATTCAGTACTTTGCCAAATTACACCTATAAAACATGTATCGAGAAAAGTCCAGTATAGCCCACTGGTACATTTTGACATTTACGGAATATGAACATAAAGAAACTGTTATGGCAGTGGTGAAACTGGATTTTAAGCTATAAATAAGAGATATACTCATTGGGAAGTTCAAATTCAGAATTATATATGACAATTGGACTAACTGCTTTTTTTACGGTGATGCACAGGTATTTTTGTACTAAGTACACACAAACAGTGTTGAATTGAGACTGTTTACTCCGGGGGGAAAAATGAAACTTCTGGGGGGTATTTTTACCTATTTCTACGCAATTCACCCATTCTTTTATAGATTAAAAAAATATGAATATAATATGGTAATGTTTCCGGGAGGGAATTCTGTACTGTCCGGATGGGAATTTCCCTTTCAGTCACCCCCTGGATTCAACACTGCACACAAATCTTAAACTGCAGCTAACTTAATATCGCACCTTGACGGTAGTCAAGATTGGGTCCGGCATGAGACTCCCGTGTTAGTGTTTTGCCTCCATTGTCTGAACATTTATAGAACCTCCGACAAACTGAGAATCACATTATCACGCGCATGCGCCTAAGCACCAGTGGGCTATATTCGGGTTTAGCCCATGTACCTATCCTTTATCTAATAGACTTGTCTGTCCGTCCGTCCGTCCGTCCGGGACGCTGTTTCAGCAGCCAAACCGTAAGAGATAGAGAAAAAAGTTATTAAAGTTATTTGTTTGGAATGGTCATGTCAGGTCAGAAACCGAATTTCAATCACGTGACAATTCCGGTTTTTGAGAAATCACAAAAAAGACCGTTTTTCAAATAGAACGCGTATTAAATAAAAATGTTTCAGTGGCCAAACGGAGCTGCGACCCTCTGCGCCTTAAAACGTCGATCGGGTTAGGCAACCACTTTGACACCTTCCAGGTCTGGGTACAGTTTTTATTTAATACGCGTTCTATTTGAAAAACGGTCTTTTTTGTTTTTTTAAATGAGACATTTGTCTCACTGGATTGCTTGTCTAATATAATTTAGATGTTAATTAAATTACTGAAAAGATTTCTACAAATGATGCTATATCATTTGTGTTTTGGATTTGAACTTTCCAATTTCCATTAATTGTAATAAATTGAAGACACCGTATGACTCATATTTCTTCAACATTTAAACGCCTTTGTGGTATTTTATTGTATTTGAGAGATCAGTCGTTTTGAATAACAATCTTTCACTTCAGCAAATAAATTGTCAAATTTTATTTTGACTTTAGTAATTTTTTGTTACCAAATATCGCTTACACCGTTAAAAAAATTCTATTTTTTTATTACATCACCATGGTTTTTTGCAAAATCTGATTTTGACATTGGATTCAAAAGTATCAGCCAACAATTGTATGGCCACACTGTGATTATATAGTCACTGTACTAGATACCGTGCTTGCACGCACAGTTTTTAGTAACATAAATCGTTTATACTTCAGGGCTTTCTTGCAAGGACATACTTGATCTTTTATAATGTTCGCTCAATATTAAATATTTATTCAGTATCTGAAAAATGATAGAATACCGACTAATAATAGGTAACAATAGGTAACAAAGTGTTTTATCGTAATTGTACAAATTGTATGGTATTTTATTGTTTTGCAGATACTGGGTAAAAATTATTTTTAATTCAGTGACAAATATTTAAAATATGATTTTTTATGAAATGTACGATTAACAAGTTTTCCTAATATCAGATAGTACATATGTCACTGGAAAGTTGTAATATTTCCAGTTATATAAAAATATTAGTATGTAATAAATCTTTCTTTAATTTATTAGAATAATAAAACTTATTTGACGTTTATTAGCCTTTAATGCATAGTTTACGGGTAAATATTTATATACATTGTAATGATTTTAATAATGTTATATTTCATATTTATATTAATTATTTTTTGCACGACAGAACGGTTTTACTTAGATACCGAGTTTGTTGCCAAATCGGTAAGTTATTCTTATCGTTCTAGAACAGTAAGTAAGAATTCGAGGTTATCAGGTTAGGTTTTGTGTCAGTTTTGACACAGACTGACGCAAAATCTAACATGCTAACCTCGAATTTAAAATAGATTTACAGTGCCATCAACATATTATTCTGTGGTATAATGTCAGATTTTACTAACGTTTGAAGAAAAATACATTTCAATCTTGCAAAAACGTCTAAGGCACACGAAGCTACTTAATAATGATCGGACTGGTCAGTGACTGAAATTGTAAACTGATTACTAATTGGTTTTTATTGTTGCTTCGCACATGGAGACAAGCAAAAGTAACGAGATTTAAATCAGTTTCGAATTATTCAGCCCGAAAACACATCGGTATCGTGTTTTCTCTTTTACATAATTGAGTATTTTCACTATAATATAATGAAAAATAAAATATTTCAAATGACGAGGAAGACATGGTTCTTTATTATTATTATACAGTTTGTTTCACTTCTTACCTTCACATCCCTGTATCTTCCTTATTCATTTTCTGGTAATTTTAAAAAGTTGACCAGAACCACAAAAATTTTCAAAAACCAAATATGGAAAAGTTATTGTTATTATTATTATTATGATTTCATAAAATGGTTCACTTCTCGGCTTGTATTTTTCTTATTTATTTTCTGATCCATTTCAAATTTTGATCAATTACACTATCCTTTAGAAGTGTTAGCTTCATCGATAAAAGTTATTTAAAAAGTTGTACAAAATCACAAAAAGGTAGTATAATTCACCAACATATGAAATCGATCAGAAGATAAATACGAAAGATATAGGGGTATGAAGATAATAGGTGAAACATTTATTGTATTAAATCGTAATAATAATAATAATTGTTCAATAAAAAATTGAATTGCGACTACGTGTGATTCTGAACAACAACTTTTTCTAACATTTTTCGATAACACTGGGATGGCATATTTAATTTCTCATTTTCGGAGTGCATCTATAGTACATTTTTTTTCTATAATAATTTTCAAGGTCAACTTTCTAGGGGATAAGTTGCATTCCTGCAGGATCCCTAGTTTTACTAATGTTGGTACATAGATTTTTAGTTCTTTTCTTCCACTAAAAAAAGTTATTGTCATTTTGACAGATATGTCATAATTTAATATCGCTTGCTTCATTTTTGCATTTAAAATATTTCTTGGTTTTCTTTTTTTATCCGATTTTATTGATGATGATGATGATTCCATGTTAAAAAAAAGCAATTTGTCAAGAGTTCAAATTAAGAAACTTTTGACATTCAAAATTGACACATAACCATAATTTTGAAAAAGTCCTACCAACACAAGGTATAAAAATTTTCTAGCGTTTTAATCACATGTCTACCAACATTGTAACACTTTGACAGTTATTATAGAAAAAAAACGTACTATATTTTTGATCGCCGGAGGCCTGATTTGCAATAAAATTATACATAAATTGCTAAAATAGCTCGTTTAAAGGGTAGTATAGCTGACCAAAAATTAAAATTGATCAGAAGATAAATAAGTATAATACACGGGTGTGACGGTGAGAAGTGAAACGCACTGTAGATACAGAATATAAAGAAGAATATTTTGGGTTCACCCATTTATTAGAATATTCTGCTAGTGTATAATTATAGTATAAATGGGGTAATTCTCTACCTCCCTAGCAAATTTAGCATTAGTAACTTGTGCATTCATATTGTCTATGATTGATTTCTTTGAATTTAGTTGGTAACTGGTAGCCCGGCGACTAGCATTTCGAGTTTCCAGTGACTGCTCACAAATTGGTTACAAACCAGTAACCGATCTGTAGCTTCGTGAGCGGACCTCCACCTAAATACATTAGCGGAGACGAGCAAGCAGCTGGTTAGTGATTGTAGTTTAAATTGCGTTACTTTTCAGTTTCTTTCGAGTAGCTCCGTGTGCGGAGGGCCTAAGCATCACGAACGTTAAAAATTAGTCATCAGAATCTTCAAAATAATTTGGAGTCGACTCACCTATATCTCTTACACCGTGCACCAAACTAAATCAATGACAATCATAATACTCCTAAAAAGCAGCCAGATAGCGAATTGTGAATACTCAAGGTCATGTGGTCATTACATTCAACGCACCCTGTACGACTTCGGTGGTTAAGCGAGCCGTTAGCTACAAATGAAACTGCCCCGTCATCGCAGCAGAAAAAAACAGTTCTTTTCAGAACCACAAATTTTCTCTACAGAAAGATACTTATCTATCAAACGTGAAACAATTTGCTTTTTACTAGTTAAATAAATTAAAATAAAAATACTTCATCTAATACCTGGCAATAATAAAGCTACCGAACTCGAACTTGCAAATTGTTCTATTTTACTAAATAAAGAAGGCATGCATCTGCACTGGAGGTTTAAATAAAACCAGGGGTGAAGCATTCTATTAATAATTATATGTTGTAAAATCAAAAGGCAGTTAAATAAAAGTAGAAGGAAATTAAACGAATTGAAGAATGTAACTGTCTGCGGCTCGCATTATTTTATTTTAGCAATTAATTATAGAAGATTAAACAATTACTTATAATAAGGCTGAAGTATTATTTATTTTCATCAATTAACTATTACAGAGCACAGTAATAACGAGGAAACATTTTATTAATAATTTGTTGTAAAATTAAGTGAACGAACTGAAGAGTGTAACAGCCAGCGATTAAACAATTACTTGTGATATAAGACCGTTTTTTTATTCGAATAACTCTGCTAACTATACTCCCACAGTCAATAGTCGGTTACCGGTAAACTGATTACAACTAAGGCGCCACCGGTTTAAACAACCTTTAATTCGCCTAACTTAAATTGTAAAATTTCCGATATTATTGGGTATATGAATAAAGTTCAAACGTGAGCTTTGAAAAATTTACCTGTATTGTAGGCAGAATCCGGCATAAGCAGAAATATTTTAAAAACCTAAGTTATCAAACTAATGCACCTCACTGTATTTTTCAACTGTAAAATGTTGATTTGAATATACAGAGCGGCTAGAAAAACCCCGGCCACTTTTCTTGTGCCGGTCAAGAGATTGCGCTTTAATAAAAAAAATAAATTAAAATACTGAGCAGCCGTTAATCAGTACACCGTGCCGACCAATTATAAAAAAGAGGTGGAGTTTAGTGATGGCGCCGAATTCAAAAAATATATATTTTACTTATAAGAGTACACACACATTTACATTATATCCCGTATGAAAGAAAAATCGAAGAAATTATCAAAGAGATCGTAAAGCTTATAAAGGAAAAATATAAAACATAAAAATTATGCATTGTTAATTTATTTAATATAAAAGCATATAAAGATTGTAATTGAAATACTTAGTGCTTTACGTTATCCCTTCTATACATATCACAAATTGTTAATTCATTGCTTCCATATTTTATCAATGTAAGCATTCACGTGCTTACTGTATGTTAATTTATTAATGCTCATAAATACATAAAAAATGGGAATACATTTCAGATTCTAAGGGGAATCCTCTCATTATTTAGAATTTTATGACATCATTTTATCAGTTATTTTATGATTATCATAAATGTTAATCTATTTAACAATATGTAGTGGATGTTCAATTTGTCAGCATACATTTTTGTTTATTTGTAGTTTATGGGAAGGCAAAGCTATCATTTAACTGAAATTTTAGATTTTGGCGTGCAATCATACTAACTTAAATTTTATTGTAAACATTAATAATTAAACTTGTATATTTACCCAATTTTAACCTCTTGTTATCAATTTTAAAATACTGAAATATGAAATCCTAATAATATAAAAGCTGAACAGTGTCAATCATCCTAAAAACTTAAATATAAAATTTAGGAAACTTGAAATGTTAACAGTGAAACATTTGTAGAATAATTTAGATAAGCACAACATTGGAAATATTTACAAAATTTATGAGGATAACACTGGAAGCTAGGCAACCCAAAAAACGTCTAAGCACGATAATACTGGTATAGTATTCCAACAAAAAATTGGAAATCTATTTTAAATCAAGTAAGTACATCATGGAAAGTGTAAGTCATGTCTAAGTTGGTTTCATACAACCAATACATAATTTTCTAAAGACAAGCAGCTTTCAAGTAACGACAGTTCGTCTATAAATTGAACATGTAACTGTTTTATTAAGGCATTGTAACATTTTCCATGATTTAAGTACCTATGTACTAGTTGGTTAACCTCAGCTTTTAAAACCGTATACTAGCATAGAAAATGTCGAAAAACGTACCCATGTCCCCATATGCATATCTCAAATTTGTGGTATGTATAGAAGGGATAACGTAAAGCACTAAGTATTTCAATTATCATTTTTTACATATGTTTTTATATTAAATACATTAATAAATGCATATTTTTATATATTTCATATTTTTGCTTTATAAGCTTTACGATCTCTTTGAAAATTTCTCCGATATTTCTTTCAAACAGAACACAATTTAAATGTTTGTGTACTCTTATACGCATATTATCTTTTTTGAATTCGGCGCTAGCACTAAACTCCACCTCCTTTTTATAATTGGTCGGCACTGTGACTTATTAACGTCTGCTAAAATACTGATAGAAAGGCAAAATCAAAGTGAACTACTGAAATTGGTCGATTCGCATAAGTTTGACGCCAACGATGTTGCACTATTTGTACCGTCATTCTGGTAGAATGACCCATTTGCGCTTGATAAAACCATTTCACAATACTAATTACATTGTTGGAGATTTGTATTCATATCTGCTTTGCTGTCACTTTGACAGCAGATTTTAATTTTGAAATTTACAGTGCAAATCAGAGTAGCTATATCTAATTTAAATACCTAAACATCGCTAATAATAGCGACAGCTGGTGTTAATAGTTAGAAATGTGATCTAGCATTGCTGTTCTGTGTTTCTGTCGAATTAGTCTGGATGTGCTGTAATCAAAGACAGGGATTGGGCTCTACTAAGCTAATAAATTTTTAATTGTCAAATAATGTACGCTCCATGATCTTTGTATAGTAACGAAAGCACTGATCTCTCCTTTTCGGCCGCTTGCTACAAATTCTGTATCTCGGATACCGATTTACCACTGGAGCATATGGAGCATATGAATCCACTTGTACCAGGGCCTGGGGACGCCTACTTTTGCCAGCCAGAACATATGATATCATATCATAGGTGTAGCAGATTTTCTTTAACTTCTATTTAAATCGAATAAGCAGGGTGTTCCCATTATTTGACAATGAAAAATGTATTAGCTTAGTAGAGCCCAATCCCTGACTCTGTATCCCGCATACTGAATCTCGGATACGGAATCCCCGTGTGTTCAGGGCCTAAAAAAAACAGCTTTAACGTGCGTTCTCGAGTCCTACGTAGATGGTGTAGAAGGTGTTGACTAAATAAATACCTAGATAATAGAATGAAATTGCCTCACAAATCTGCCAACATTGATATTTACGCAAACATCGCTGAATTCGTTTAACTTTACCATCTAGCTGCTTTCCCGAAACTATTACCAAACAAGAATCTGGAGCATTAATGAATACTCAACCATTCGTTAAAACACAAATACCACAAAAATGTCGACAAATTGTTTCTTTATCCCCAATGGACGGAAACATAAATAAGCTACAATATGAGTTTGGAAAAATAAATCAGCTATTTTTTTCCTTAGTTCAACATATTTACATTATATATTTAACATTTCGTTAGCATTCAGCTAACTTCCTCAGACATATATTATATTGAAATATATAATAAAGTAAAAATGAGAGAAGAAGATTTCTTAATTGAAACAAAACATTTTTATTCTTGCGTTATATGTAGAACAGATTTGGGAAGAATTAATAATCCTTTTATTCTTGCTGTAAATGGTTAGAAAAATTAATTCAAACAGTTAGAAATTATAATTAAATCTAAGTTGTAAAAATAAAATATTTTTCGAAATGTCAAATGTCAAATTATGAAATCGAGATAGTTTAAAAATTCTCATAAAAGGATATATTGATATTAAGAACAATTTAAGTAAAAATTTGTTTACTAGTTAAAATGGATATTATTAAATATAAAAGGTTAATTAGAGAAGGTAAATAATAGTAAATAGAATAAATATTTTCTATGTCAGTTTTGTAATTAATAGAATTAGATTTTTTTATTTCAATTATTTCATTGATTAGGCTTTTTTGTAAAATATTTTCTCTTTGGAATACTTTAAGGGAGTCAAAATTAAAATTAATTATCAACAGCATTCTTTACTGGTGTACATGTGGTGTTACTACTCCGATATTCAAGTTCAAAATTGGACCAAATCAGTGAATAAAAATTGCAAGGAAAGAGCGCATCGACTAGAGAACCACTACGAGAAGCAGAAAAAAGAGAATTAAGCGCAAAATACACGAAACTGTGAATAAAAACCCTCACAATTCATAATATTATAGAATACAAGCAATCCAGTGAGACAAATGTCTCATTTAAAAAAACAAAAAAGACCGTTTTTCAAATAGAACGCGTATTAAATAAAAACTGTACCCAGACCTGGAAGGTGTGAAAGTGGTTGCCTAACCCGATCGACGTTTTAAGGCGCAGAGGCTCGCAGCTCCGTTTGGCCACTGAAACATTTTTATTTAATACGCGTTCTATTTGAAAAACGGTCTTTTTTGTGATTTCTCGAAAACCGAAAGTGTCACGTGACTGAAATTCGGTTCCTGAGCTGACATGACCATTCCAAACATATAACTTAAATAACTTTTTTCTCTATCTCTTACGGTTTGGCTGCTGAAACAGCGTCCCGGACGGACGGAGGGACGGACAGACAAGTCTATTAGATAAAGGATGGGAAACTAACAACAAGGCACATTTCTGCATGCAACAATAGAGGTCAGAGCATATAAGTAAAATCTCAATGCTCAAGAATACCCATTTCCACGGCAAGTTGATAGGCAACCCAAAATACAAAATTAGGGTTGCATAAGTACACTAGAATAGCAAACCAGGCACAGAAAAACGTAGCGAAACTGATGATAGGCCTGCTTTCGAGCAGTTGATTCGGACTGTCATATTTCCGCAGTTTTAAGGTAATCCCTAAATAAAATAAATAAAAACATACAGTAGAATAAATGGACCCCGACGAATATCTGAGGGATGCGGGGAAGAGAAAGAACGACAATATTGATAGCCTATTCAAGAAGTCTAGAAAGACACATAGAACCCCGACAAATGGGGAGGATCCCAAAGATAGTATGAAAGAACAGATGAAGGAAATGATGGACGCAATGAAAAATTTAGAGGGGGATATAAGAAATTAAAAAAAAACCGGCAAAATAACAACAACCAAACACAAATACTACAAGAAGATATAAGAAAGTTAAGAGACGAACAAAGATGTTTTAAGAGGGAAATTATAGAACTGAAGGGTATCAACGAAAAAGCAAGGAAAGAAATTGACGGAAGCGAGGATAGCAAATGAGAAAATAGAGAAATTGAAAAGAGAAATGAGAAGAAAAAACATAGTGCTCCAAGGAATAAAAATTAAATCAAGTAATCAAAAAATGCTAAAAGAGAAGGGTTCATAGAGGCAAACTTGGGCGGTAGTAGCGATAAGAAAACTAAGAGGAAAAACTTGTCTGATCGAGCTAAACAGCTAGGAAGACAAGATCATGGTAATGACTAATAAGAGCAAAATACGAAGTAACGGAGAAAAAGTTTACATAAATGATGACCTGACAATAGAAAAAAAAATTTACAAGCAATAATCCGGAAATGTGCCAAAAAGAAATTAATAGCCAAAGACGACAAGGTCAAAGTGGGCTATCAACAGCTGATAAACGAAGAGGGAGTTTGGAAATGCAATAAGAAAACTCAAAACCTGGAAAAACATAATACGGAGCTAAGCAATTGGAAAATTTGAGAACGACCAACGCAAGGAAAATGGAAAAAAGTAAATACCAACAGATAAAAACAAAAAGACAAAAAGCCTAAGAAAAGAGATGATGAAAAAACTGAAAAAGAACAAGAGAAAATCCACTAAGGAAAAGATTCTTAAAATAGCAACATGGAACATTAAGAGCATAAGTGGCATCGAAAATGAATTAATACAAGAATTTGAAAGCTTTCACCTATCCCGTATATTAGCAATATAAAAAACTAAAAAGAGAGGAAGACAGAGTATCGAATTAGACGGTGGACAGTTAACGATACTGAGTGGAGTAGGAGAGGAAGAGAGAGCCAGAGGGGGAGTGGGCTGCTTAATTAGTAATAGATTGAGTAAATATGTAAATGTCTGGGAGTGTACTTCTCATAGAATTTTGAGAATAGAACTTAAAATAGGAAGTAAGAAAATCAATCATATCCTAATACTATATGGAACAAATGAAGATGAAACAGCGGCCAAGAAGGAGGAATTTTGGGAAAATCACAGAGGTAGTAGTAGACATAGAAAGGAAAATAACTATACTTGGAGATCTAAATGGAAAAGTGGGTAGACAGGACGGCAGTTCAAGAGATGTCAGTGGAAAGTATGGAGAGGAGACACTAAATACGTAATAATGGAAAGAGGGTAATTGACTTCTGCATCCAAAATATTTTTATATAATGAATGGCTTCTTTCGACATAAATATACAAGCGAAGTAAGAAGTTGTTAAGTCATTTTGCTGTCGCAGATGCTTAATCGCATTTCACGCCGTTAGTTAGGTCATTTTGGTATTTTGAATAGCCGCCTAAGCTTAGAGCAGCGCGCCCGTATGCTAAGCCCTTTTAGCTCTTTATTTGGCTCCATCGCCTAATTCCAGAATCACGATTTCGCACATAGTTAGCCTAAAAAGCAGTATTTGTCGTCGGTTGGAGCTCTCCTCTGATGGCGTTTTTCTGAATTCTGAATAGCACGCTGTGGCGGCGTGATACCAGCGTGGCTCGGATTGGTTGGTTTCATTTCATCGCCTTGCGATTCGTTGTGGTTTAGTCACGTGGGGGACGCGGCCAAGGTGACCTTTTGCCAACGCTTCCCTCGGGCATTCAGCCGAGAGCCGTCGAACGAACAAGAGGTCGCAGAGGTTGTGCTTTCGTGCGGCGCTTCCGCCCTTGGCGGGGGCGTCAGCCTTTTTCCCGTCGAGTGCTGTTTCAGCGACTTTGTGATATACGGTTTCGCCATAAGTGGGAGTCTTCCAGAGCCCGTGGCAGAGAGCGCTTGTGTGTGGTGGTGGTGATTCGAAATTTGTCGAGTGATCTTCGGCGTAACGTGGGTGTTTTGGAGCCCAGTTCCTGCTACTATTAGTGAGGGGTCGTGCCCCCTTCATCTCGACCTACGAGGATTTGGTTCAGCAGAACGAGTGAGGCCCCCATAATTTTCGTCGTCCCGTTGTACGCGTCTTGACGCGTCTCCCGTCGCCATTGAGGCGGTTATGCATTCACCCCCTTTCGCCGTTGTAACACCGAAGGTACCTACCACCTACGATTGCAGCTCGTCGCAACTCAGCTGTACCAGGCTCCCTCGCCGCCCACGCATTAAGGTATGTGCCTTTAACCTGATTACCGCTGTGAACGCGAGTGTTACTCATTACTACTCATTACTACGCTAGTGTATTCATTCAGACTGCAGACAGTTCAGGCCGTGAAGGCTAATGTAAATCGTCGCTGCCCTTGCATAAGGCAATGTGCATCTTTGTACCTATTATTGCTGTTCACTAATGTTCAACATCTGTCGTTAAGCTTAGAGCGCGCGTGCCAGCTGGTGCCCTTAATTATAGAGTAAGGTTAGATACAGGGCGACGCATTCTGCTACCCCATTGTAACTCGAAGTGAAATATATGATTGGTTAGTTAAGGGAACTATTGTTTGTTTCGGTTTGTGCATGTTCTGTTACAGATAGACGCCCCTTTATTGTACGAATTATTGTACGACGGAACGAGGAAGCTGTGAGCGTGCAGGTGAGTGGGACAGCTGCGTAGTCGTGGTCGGATGGACACCTAATCACAATCCTTGCTTAAGGCAATCCCGAAGTTGTTGTTTGACCTTGCAACTCTTGAATAATCTTATTGGCGGAGTATTCTTGCATGCTTCGCTCCCGTCTAACCGTCCAGGCCCGGTTAGCCGGGTTACGACAGGCTTGGTGGCGCCCTCATAATTTCGACATACCCTGTATATATATTATGCCACAGCGCGCTTGCCCAGAACGTATCGTGTGACTCACGCCCGACTCCCTGAGCGTTCCAGCCGTGGCCTATTAGCCTATTTCGAACCGATCTCAGGGCAAGCGTGTCATGTTTTCAGGACTGATTCCGTGGTGCGATGCTCACCTTGGGTGGGTGTCGTAAAGTCCTTTTCATACCGTAACACATGACTTAAAACTAATTCCTTTGGAAAATGGTACCCACTCTCTAAATCTGCCTCAAGCAAACTTCCTTAGTATCAACAAACCAATTACGAAAATTGAGAAATCCCGGGTTTACCACATTTTTACCACGAAAACTACCAATGCACAGCCATGTTTTTCCAATCTCACCAATTAGAAGAACAAAAACCTGTTATTCTTTTTTTTCCTCTTTTTTTTTATTTTCTGCAACTCTGATACTATTATTACACGCTACAACTGCGTTTACCCAATCGACCGTCTATTCATGGCCGTATATAATGTACACTAATAACTCTAATACAATACGCTTTTGACATGTAACAGCATATTAAGCATTTCGTACCTATTTCGTTTTACAGCATTAAAAGGTCCTAGGTAATATATTTTTCAGAGAATTATTAATGTAAGAAAACATCACCAAAGCCTCGTTTACATGATAAAGCATATTAAGCATTTCTATGGGAAATTACCTATTTCGTTTTAGGGTATTAAAAAAGTTCGGCTAAGAACACCAATCGCTGTTTGAATGTGCAAAAAAAATATTTTTATGAAACCCGTACTTTTTCAGATAGTATTTTAACTTTAAGCACAATCTCAAACTTAAGCTTTGCACAGTCAGATGGCGATAAGATATAAAGCTAGGTTAAATTAAAAATACTCTTTAGTTAAACTACTGTTTTAAAAATGTAACGGATACTTTTGCAAGTTGATATCCGTTACTTCAGATCTCATCAGGTAACAAGTAGGGGAGGGCGGGTATTGTGCGCACCTAAGCCAAAATTGTAATATTTCTGAAATGACAAGCTTGGACATCTAACTTTCTCATCAAGATTCTTTAAGGGTTTGACTGTAATATTCTGTAGTACATTTTAAATAAAAATGCACATTGTGACTTTAAAAATTACACTGCGCACAATTACCCGATGTATGCGGCTAATGGTGCGCATAGGTAGGATAATCATACGCATTGAAAAGGGAAACGAATAACGCAATTTACTGAACGTAAGAATATACTTATTTATTTAATAAGGTACAAATACATTAACCAATAATTAAAAACTAAACTAAAACAAAATACAGTCAGACCTCGCCGTTCGCGGCTTTGCGGTTCGCTGATTTGATTTTACGCGGGGCACCTTTGTGCTCCCTTTTCCTTGCCGTTTGCGAATATTTGCTTTGCCGTTCGCGGATGGAATTGCCAACGATTCAACTTTCACACACTAACGGCCGGTCTTACGAAGGCCACTAATCTGAGATTAACTTTAATTCGCTGTTAAAATAAACAAAAGTGCATAAAATATTTTTTACTAATGAATAATATGTCATAAGCGCCAACGTTTTGATGAGCTTTTGTTTATTTTAACAGCGATTTCAAGTTAACGTCAGGTTAGTAACATTCATAAGACCGGCCGTAAGTAAATAAAGCAGACGTATGCGGTTTATGTCATGAACACCTAAATAACATAATTTATCACAAACTTGTAAACACACTTATCGAGCCTATTTCTTTGAATCTCTTATTACCAAATCGGACCTGAAATAAATTGTAAAATTACAACTTGAATAAACAAATGAAAATTCGAGCTCTAGATTCAAGTGGCAGACTTTTGTTACACATGGAATTTTAGTTTGTATACGCACGTTTATGTATCTTTGACTTTTTTGAGGTTGCATAGTATAAATAAATCTAGTTTATGGAACCTAACCCCGTTTTTATCATTTATGTGTTTACTTGCGCATCGCGGTTTTGCGCTTCGCTTCATTCTTCTGGAACGTAACCCCCGCGAACGGCGAGGTCTGACTGTATAAAAAGTAGAATAATGCGAAAATAATAAAAAAAGTTCATTAGGTGTCACAAAAATCGCAAATATATCCCTCAGGGGTATCTTCTCGCATGCATAGGGCATGTGCCCATTTTTTACAGACCGAAGATTTGAACCACATCACGTTTTTTATACTGCCTTCCCCGCAAATAACATCTCTCTTTTTCATCCGATTCAAGATCGTCCAACTCGTCATCATTATACAGCTGACTCTCTGAAATATCCTCAGATTCACTGCTCTCTTCAAATACTTTTCTTTTTGTACTCCTTTTTTTAATTTGACTGCCTTTAGTGCCTTTTATAATATTTTTGCCTTTTTTACTTTTTTCTTGTTTTCTTTCTAAGTTCCTTTGCCTTAGTGCCCTTTTCACTGCTGCGGTTTTCAATTTTTCTCTATTTGGTGTATCTGTTAATATTTTAGACTTCTGTTTATTGCGATTTTGTCGTTTAGCTGTACTTGGTTTTGGAAGAGGACTCAACTCTTCTAAAACAGCAGATGTACTGGGGACAGGACCATCGCTATTTTCGGTACTGGGCAGGCCGTTTAAATTATTTTTCTCAGTAAGGTTACCATTTGGATTGTCTAGTTGAAGAGAAGCTGGTATACAGTGTGAAGAGGAAGTAGAAGGTAAATAATTCGTCATCAATGACAATTGGGCGGTGGTGAGTGGCTGGTAGAAAATCTTCATCGGTGAATTTATCTGGTTGATAAGACCAATCCCACATGCCCTAAATTCTGATTGGGCCTTATCCATTGTAGCAACAAGAGTATAGGCTTTGTGAAATATTGCAGATAAATCGTAGTGTGATTCTTTCGGCCGATGTTAGGTGATAGTCACATTGCCTGTTAAACGCTGATTTTAATGGACCATAAAAACTTACGTCCAATGGTTGAAGCCTATGGGACGTTGGGGGGATATCGTGAGAAGGATAATGCCATATTCTTTACAATAGTCAAAAATTGGTAAGGAAATATGGCTGGAATGATTGTCCAGGAGCAATAATACAGGTTCATCTTTTGATAATTTTACGGTTTTTTTGAAGTGTTGTAGCCACTTGTGAAAAAGCTCTTCATTGCTCCACCCACTTTTTGAACAGGAATAAATTGCATTAGGGGGTTCATTGTTAGTTAAGGTATTTGTCATTCTAAGGCGGGGAAATATGAACATTGGTGGTACGTAGCAAGTTCCAGAAGCATTGAAACAGCAGATAACAGTAACTGTTTTCCCTCTTTCACCAGATGTTTTAGCGCCAAATTGTTTAACCCCCTTGGGCCCGAGTTTCTTGCATGGCTTTTGTACCGTAGAAATTCCAGTTTCGTCTACATTAAATATTGCATCCTCCTTAAACTTGAATTTGTCGTATAATTTCTTAAGGTTTTGAAAGAATGTGAAGACCTGATCTTTGTTAAAAGCTGAGATTCAATTTATGCTAGTGGGTTCTGGTTTTTCTTAGCGTTATCTCTGAGTTTCTCTTGAGAAATCCATAATACCAGTCTTTTCCGGTCATTTTTAATTCAACCTTAAAGTTGTGTTCTATCTGATTCCCTTCGGCAAAGGAAAAGGCTAATTTTCTGAGTTGAACTTTAGTCATTCCATGATAAAGTTTTGCCAACTTAAGAACGTGGTCTTTTAACGCCTTTTCTTGAACGGGTGAAAAGACACACTACTTGCCAATATGTGGTCCTACAACATCAAGTCCATTGTCATATGCTTTTTTTCGTATCGAAGACTCTGGGATATTGAACCCTTTACCAGGTTCTGGATCCCATTGCACCTTTATTGTTTTACGTTGGTATTTCGGCATCTGCAAAAATGTAAAATATCATGATCGATTATTTAAAATGCATTGTTAACAATGCTAAATAAATGGCGGTTAATTGTGTCACACTTGAGGCTAATCGTGCGCACTGCGCCCAATTAACCGAAAGTGGCAGATTCACTTTTAAATTCTATAAAACAATAAATAAACGTTTTTTGCCTAAACTACATATATAAGTGTCAAGGGGACTCATTAAACAATGTATTATAGCACACGATTATTAAAAAATGTAAAAATGGCTTATTTTCTCCGAGACATCTACTAGTACATGACAAACGTAAACAACGAAGTGGTCATTTTAAATAAGTAATGTAAAGCGATCTACCTGACTCATATGTGATAGTACTTAGGTTTGTCAAGAGATGGCACTTGAATGACAATTTGAAAATTATATCAGCCGGTTGTGGAAATAAAGGCATGCGCACGATTAGCTGCTGCGCAGAATTATCCGAGGCTCCCCTACTCGTGTATGGAATAGTTACTTTTTTAACGTCACTACAGTATTTCTTTTTTTTATCTAGGATTATACAGAGTGATCTACAAGGTCCTGTACAAACTTCGACAAATGATTGCTGATGGTATTTTAAGTAAAAAATTGTATTTGAAATTTCGTCGCTTTCTTAAGATAATATAGCTACTTGAAGTTCACACTGGGGAAAGCCTTTTGATAGTTAATTTATAAATTAAACAAAAAATCGGAATTAAAAACTGCAGTTGCAATGATTTGAAATAAAATGCTTGTCAGCCAGTTGCTAATTTTATTTGCTCTACGACACTTCAAATTATGAATTTCACAACACAATAGTACCCTGATATTGTTCTTGTATATGAATTATGGAATGATATCGCACGACAAGCAACAAGAGGGTATCACGAAAGCTACCCAAACAGACTTCACCCGGATCATTGGGTACTTACCAAATCTTTTCATAGACTAAGGGTACATTTACACTGCAGCCTCGCTGCTGACACATGGATGCTTGCCCAAGCACCTCGCTGGTGGCATATAGCTGTGATGCTCACCTGGACCATTTACCCTGAAGCTGCTCACATCTGTGTCATGCTGGCATGAGAGGACTAGTGGTGCTTAGTTATTGGTTGTTGAAGCCTTCGCTTTAAGCAAGCATGTTTTCCTCATCATCTGACAGTCATAGCGATTCATTTTCGACAACAATGTGGTTTTCAACGTCGTTCCATAATTTATCCAATTTGAATCTGTTGTGGTGCTCTGCATGCCGTTGGTCCCAAATAGCTTTGCGTTCAAAATTAGCTAATAAAAGTGTCTGCTTGAAATCATCACTTATACTTATGTAAAAGCTATCTTGCTTATTAATACCGCACGGTTTGTAATGCAACAAGAGAGGAATGAGTATTGTGATTGACTGCGGGTGGGGAGAGAAGCTTTGAAGGAACTATTCACAGCGCAAGTTTAGGGATGCCCGGAGATGGTCCAGGCTCGAAAATCAAACTAGTTTGTCATCATTGCTGTGGCAAGGGTAGCAGCGTGCAGTGCTGTTGTAGGATAAATGCCACAATAAAAAATGCTAGTTTTGTTTCATCATCATTAGGCATTCATGTGCACAGCTCGGCGATGTGCAAGCAGTGAGGCTGCAGCATAAACGTACCCTTACAAACACTGGCAACCACGCTCCACTACGGAATGTACACCCTCGTGAAGTGCGAATGCAAGACGAAAATATTATTGCTGTTGTTCTTAATGATCCTAGCACAAGCACTCGGCGTGAATCAAGAAATTTACAATTTTCACAAAATGCAAGCAGTCGAGTGGCTGAATAATAATTTTTCCAACAAATGGGGTCAAGATGGTCTCGTACATTGGCCCTCACTATCGACAGACTTATCCTTTGGATTTTTCTTTGTGGGGGCACACAAAACAGCTGGTCTAACGCATTGAGATTACCACTCCTCAACAGTTATTACAACGCATTCAGGACAGGGCCAATGAAATGAGAAATAGTCCAGGCAATATGTTTCGGGTTAATGATTCACTTATCTGCCGATATCAGGCATGTATTCGAGCATTTCGTACAATTGCAATTACTCGTTTGTGTTTTTAGTTTTATTTTTATACTTTTTTTTTTGTTAATACAAATATCTCTATTTGATTTAATCATGAAGTGGTTTTTCCCCAGTGTGAACTTTAAGTAGCTAAATTATCTTAAGGAAACATTTAACGACAAAAGTTCAAGTACAATTTTTCATTTAAAATATCATCAGCAACCATCTATTGTTTGTACCTGACCTTGTAGATCACTTTGTAGTTACTGTTTTATGATTTATGTATTTAAAACGTTGAGCAGGCAGCAGAGAGACGCCCCTCTATGTGACAATGGATACTATCGCTGAACTTTTAGGTACTCTTTCTGAATTGGTTGCGGCTATTTGTGCGACATGTGTAAGCTTTAGACTAAACGAGTAGTCGATAACGAATACAAAGTAAAGAATAGTTTCAAAAATTGACATCACCAGAAATAGACTGCTCACTCTCTGTCTAACGGTTGCTTCATAGAGACTCTGTATATTAAGATTAGAGACAAGCAATACAAGTGCTTAATGCGGATTGGTTGGAGTACATTTCAATGGCTGTCTAAAACTCAAAATACTTTGTATGTATTTGAGACACTGAAATGATCACAACCTGCTGAAAAAATGCCACTTTGATGTTTGTCACACAATTCAGCAAGCCGTGGAAATAATTCATGTCATTTGCAGTAATTTTAAAACTTCGAGTAAATGATGATCTTTATTAAAGTTAATGAAAATCGTTATTTAGGTACATCAAGTCTAGACGATGCAAAATATTTAGTATGGTTGGCAGAAATTTTGTATCTTCGAGAGCTACCTAGTTTTTCTGATTTTCAGCATCTTACAGCAGGCAGATGGTTCACCTGAAACACAAAATTGTATCATAGATAAAAATGCCATTTGTCTTCGCTCGATGTAACACAATGATGAAATTATTAAAAATTAACTAGAATTAATTATACAAGGGAAAGGAATACACAAACGCAGCAGTTTAAATAATAGGATGTATTACAAAAATTATACCAGAATCTACAGTACAGTCAACTGTTTCAATAAATTAATTATGGCTAAAATAGTTCAACGTAAGGATTATTAGAAAGATTTTTTCAAAGGCTCTCAAAAGATGTTGATATCTTCATTGTTTTCAATGAGCGAAGTGATTCATTTTGCTAAACAGGACACGAAATACCTTTACGTTCTGTAATGTAAAAGTAGTTCTCGTCTAGGGATGGTTGAAGGTGCAATGGCACAGATTTGATAATTATTCGTAAACTGTCCAATAAATTCATGAAATACTCTTATGTTCTATATAGTAAAAGTAGTTCATGTCCACGGACGTTTCAATTAATGTAATGTAATTACAATGACATAAATTTGATAATTATTCATATAAAATCACTTTTATTTAATTTTTTTTATTATTAATGCAGTTTTCGTAAAAATAGAATTTCACATTTTAAATACAAAATAACTATTTCATTATATCTGTCTGAAAACACTTACACGTCATGTTTGTTTATGAATTGCGAAAGGACATTTTTCCCGTTCACTGCACCAGAAATATTTTCCCATGCATTAGCAATTGTTTATGTTAAGAATAAACATATTCTAAACATGTGTTGCCAAGGAAACTCAATAACAATTTAAATAGCATTTGCTATGTGTGACAAAGATTACATTAACTTGTATGTGTTCTATTAGCCCTCTTTCCCACAGACGGTTGTTTCGCCGGCCGGCAGTTTTTCCATCTGGCAAAAATGCCAGCGACAAATCAATAATATTATTACATATGGAACCTTTCACACCGCACAGTCATTGCAGTTTTGCCGACCGGTCGCCATTCAATTTTAAAGTCGCCGGTGGTGATACCCAGCTGCCGCCAAGTAACTGCAACTGTACACACGAACGGCAAATTCACCGTCGCCGGCGCAAGAAGTTTACAGAGACGGCCTGAAGAGAATAAATTGCAACCACATTTCAGCTGTTTTTGAGTCTTGCACAACACATATTTAAATTAATAATGGAAAATCTAGACATTGAGCAGTTCATTAGTGTGGTTGAGGAAATCAGTGTGATTTGGGATAAACCATCTGATGAATATAAAGACCGAATTGAATCTAGAAATGCTTGGAAAGAGGTGTTCTAATTAATTATAGAAAACTATAATGAATTATCCGAACGAGCATGAAAAGACAAGGGTAAGTAATGCATAGTATTTATTTTAGTATTGCATTTGCTCATCTGCTCTTAAGCGGCGAAACAATGTATTGAATGCTCCCACCACTGTTCTTTATGCCATCAACGGGTGAATCCACAGTGTTCTGAAGCGTGGCCTTTTATACTTTGCTAATCAATTCCATCGATTGAATAATAAACTACAAATTCTCACCAATAATTAATAACTACAAACTGTACCAAATACGCTTCTGTACTATGCTAATGTTGGGTTGTTTGTTACGAAGGAAGCACGAGCCCCCGTGTGAAAGGTAACCATGGCGAACCGCCCGTGTCAAAGAGGGCTTACAGTTGACCATAGTTAGTGGTGTAATGAGAAGTATCATTCATTACAAGGCAGTAACTGCCTTTTCCGTTCTAGCATGGCTTCATCAGCTCGACGGCAAAAGCCTTGCTCCTCGCCTTCTAATGAAATATATTAATTTAGTACACGCTTTCCAAAATGGTTACTTTGAGAACTACTTATCTATAGTTCACAAAATACTACTTTAGTGGACTGAATCACATAAAGGTAACTTCGCAACACTTTAGAGGACTACATTTGTCTACAACAAACGTACAGATCAAAATGATTTGGATTTTGGTGAGCTTATACAAATTTTTTTGAATGAAACATGTACGCAAAACAGAGATTTAGAAGACTCATCTGATATGAGAGAGGCAGGTGGCGTTTCGTCTGTAAGCATCCAGATACGTCCGCTAAAACTCTGTTTTGCCTACTTATTACATGAAATACTATTTACTGATGAAGGTACATTATAGTACAATATGCATATTATAAAACTTAAATTTAAAGAAAGGTAAAATAGTGCATTATTGACCCCCAAAAAAAATTCTAAATAGTAACAGCATCAAAGAATTAAAAATACGACAAAAAAGTCTAAACCACCTCAAGGTTGTTATTGATATGTACATTTAATCAAAAATGTTTATAAAAGTAAAGATACCCTCTTTATTTTGGAATGTATGATTGCTACAAAAAAAACTAGAACGAACTTTTATAACTGTGTGAATTGGAAATTTAAATTGGGAACTAACATGTGAATGTATTTAAAATTATTTCAAAAATATCACTGTTAATCATGACTAGAGTAAGTTTAGTTCAAAATTGCGTCATCCTCTCAGCCAATACTAACTGCCTTCGAGCTGACAGCCATTTGCTTTGAAAATGGTTAGCAATTCTTTTGAAATACTTGGCTTCACGGTATAAATGTTGTGCTTTTGGTGTGAGTTGTACTTCTCGACTTACTCCAGCCTTGAAGAGAGACCTTGCTGAAGTTTTGCCTCTAAAAATAATAAAATTTGTTGAAAAATAAACAATTGCCTTTTCATATTAGGCCGACATTAATAAAATATATTTTTGTGCAACCATGCTGAAAAGTTGATTTTTGCGGAAGTACCTAATTACAGCTGCAAAATTTGTTTTCACAGCTGTTACTAATAAACGAATTTTATAGCCACAAACTTATCGACACGGTTGCACAAAAAATGTTGTGTATGCCACGTTTGTGAAATGTTTGGCATACAAGTAATTATTAATTATACAGCAGCATTTTATATTAGTTAAACAGACTATTTTGAAATATTACCTGCTCTTCGTTTAGCTTTAGGACTACCTCCACAGTAATCCCTTCTACTGATACAACTTCTACAAAAATTTACAATTAATATTTACTATAATAATACTAATTAGAAAATTATACCTGTTGTATGATAAATAATAATTAGTTTAAGCACCTCTCTGTATGTTATGTCCATTTGATAATTCTAATAAATAATACATCATGGCGCAGTCGAGGAGTTGAACAACAATTAAAAACGGATGTAAAATTGTAATAGGTCGATTGAGTCCTAAGAAAAAGCGTCTATTATACTACCGGAAAAACCTTTTGTGCAAGAAGTGATGGCTCTCCCTCTGTAGGCTGCGTAACAGAAACTTGGCATAATGGAGGCGAGAATTCCAGCACCGCTTTCGTTCCAGAGAAATGTAGCTAAGAACTTCAGGAGATTTAAAAAAAAATTTCGAGATCTACTTGCTAGCAATGAGGAAAAATGAGAAAGACAATAAGGAAAATGTGCTAGTGTATGCAAAGAGGGTATTGACATCTGCAACAGTTTGAGATTGGTAGATGATGAGAAAACTGACTATGACACGGTTATAAAACAGCTAGATGCCTGTGTAACCCCAAAAAAGAATGTAATCTATGAGAGATGTTTAAATGGAACCTTTCGATCATTTTCTTAAAGATGTTAAAAAACGATCGAAAAGCTGTGAGTTTGACACTGAAACAGACTCCATGATAATAGATCCAATAGTCCTGGGTGTGTGATGCAAGCAATTACAAGATAAACTTCTACGATTAACAACCTGGACTTTCAAAAAGTGACGGAAACATGCACAGCTAATGAGGTTGCAGCCCAAAATTAAAGTGATGCATGGAGAAGAGCGCAAGGTAGAAACAATAAAAAGGAAAGTGCAGAATCCTGTATGAGAATAGCAACTCTATTTTCAGAAAACAAGAATAACAAAGGTAAAAACAGCTCAAACTTCAAGTGCCGTAGGTGTGGTACTACATATGAAGCTAGAGAATGCCCTGCCTTTGGGAAGCAGTGCAACAAGTGCAATTACTTCGGAAAGGTTTGTAAGAATAAGTTCGTATATGAACTAGAAGACTCCAATAGGGATGAGGCCGAAGACAAAATTTAGGTAGCATCGGTTACTGTTAGTCTTCTTCCTCCTATTATAGGCCAGTGGCCTGTTTTAACCACAAAGTGGTTCTATGAGCCCTCTTTACCCTTAGGCCGGGTAAGTAGCTAGCCTTGCCCGTCGCAACTGAGGAAGAGTTTTCTTGTTAGGGGTTAACGACTACTGCAGGTGTTAGCGTGGTAGCCGGGGATCGTACGATTTTTTTAAAATTTGAGAGTCGCCAGGATTTAAACCTGGGCCGGCCGCCTGAGAGGCAAGCATTCGCTTTCGGGGCCCTGCGCTCGCCAGTTACTGTTAGTGAAGTCAAATAAAAGAAAAATTAATGGTTGGCGATGATAGAAATCGAGGGTGAAGTAATGTGGTTCAAGATAGACACAGAAGCTCAAGTCAACATACCACCAGCCAGCCAGTGGGCATCAATAAACAAGAAAAGAGGAATTACGAGTGAACCAGCTAAAGTAACATTAAAAACTTATGGCGGTTATAAAATAAGACCTGCAGGTAGAGTTCCGCTTAATTGCGAATTTAAAAGTAAAAAATAGAAATAAAATTTCAAAATAGTAGGAGATAAGTCAAAACCTTTGTTAGGCCTAGAGGGTTGTGAATTAATGGAAATGACATCACACGTTAAAGATGTAAATAGTCTACGCACTTTAGATAAAGAACAATTTATGAAAGACTAGCTGGCCTGGCAAACGTTCTGCCCAAAAATAATTTGTTTTTGTGCACACATCTTCTGAATATAAGCCAAATCAGACCATAAATACACATTTTCGTAAATATTTCAACTCTAGCGCCACCTACCGAGTCCATTTTTGTAAAAATATTTCTTTCCACGTAACTAACATACATATATGCTGAATATGAGCCAAATCGGACCATAAATACAATTTATAGAAATATCTCGACCCCTGCACCACCTATTGTAAAATGGTTGTTCAGAAACCTTCGCAGGCGTGCGCACAATATCTTACCAAAGTTTTATCGCAATCGGATGAATGGTATAGGAACGCATACGGGAGAAACAAAGAAACATTCATTTTTATACAGGGTGTTTCGAAATTGCATGGCACTATTGTAGGGATGTGTTCTCTAGCACGAAATAAACGAAAGAGTTCATACAAACATGGGACCTAAACGGCTTCGTTTTCAAGAAACAGGATGTTGAAGTTTTAACTTTTTTTTTTTTTAATTTGAAAAATGGCTAGAGGTATTCTAATGAAACTTGGTGTAGGTTAGAATTTCATAAAGTGGCATTGTTCGGTCAAAATAAATTTAATTTATTTCCACCAGTAGCATGCATCCATTTTATGGAAACTTTTACTCCGGTTGCTCGACTCACAGCTATTAGACTGTTGACTTCTCTAGCGGTTCAATATGAAAAGAGCATAAGACAATTTGATGTCACTTGTGCTTACCTAAATTGTGAACTCGTGGAAGAAATCTTTATGGAACCTCCCGAAACATTTATCGCAGCTGCTGGAAATAATTCAGTCTGAAGAAAATAACGAACTTGGTGCCAAGGCAAGAGAAATGCTGAAGACATTACATAAAGGGGACAAGATGTCTCTTAAATAAGTTTTTGTATGGTTTGCGTCAAGCTGATAGAAGTTGGTATGCTAAGCTAAATAGGATATTAAATTGGAAAAGATTTTTTTTTAATTTATTTATTTTATCTATTGCTTTCCCATCTTACATATTAACACATGAATGAACCCTAATTGCTATTTACATCGATGATATCATTGCTGCATCGTGAAACACTAAAACCATTGATAAATTGGCGAAGTATTTTTCACAGACATTTGAAATAAAAGAGCTTGGTAATATTAGATACTGTCTGGGTATAGAGTTCAGTAGAACTGATAATACAATTTCTATGCATCAAACTGGATACATTAACGAAATATTAAATAGATTCGGAATGATTGATTCGAAACCTGTTTGCACTCCTATGGATCCCGGTGTAAAACTCTTGAAAAGTCAAGCCCCACCTGATGAAGCTTTGCCTTACCATGAGATAGTAGGTACTTTAACATATTTGTCGATTTCAACTAGACCTGACATTAGTTTCGCTGTTAGTTACCTGGGACAGTTCAACAGTTGTTACGAAAAGGAGCACTGGATAGCTGCTACGCGTGTGCTTCAATAAGGGCACAATCAATCTAGGATTGGTTTTCAATAAAAATTCTGAATTCCTGCAAAGCTTAGTGGACGTGGACTTTGGAAATTCTCTAAATGATAGAAAATCTAATACCAGTTTCGTTTTTATGCTTGGAGGTGACCCGATTTTGTGGATGACTAACATCAAATACCATTTTATAAGAGATGCCGTGAAAGAAAAGGTCCTTAGTCTTTCAGTCACGTTTCAACTTCAGAGATGGTTGCTGATAGATATTCTTACTAAAGGACTTCCTGTACCTCGACATGAAGGTTGTGTGCGAAAGCTGGGTTTGGGTTGTGCTTTTCCCATGATGGTAAATAGTGACAGCAAAGTTTTAGGGTGCGAATCACCTAGCTCATTGTGTCGGCACTGTACTCTGTGTTACACCTGCGCTAACAGCTGACGGTCTCGTTCTCCACGCGGGAATGTTTCCATTCTCGACGCCATTGTGATGTATACGTTTGTTATGTTTCGCTTGTTTGTACTTATTAAATATATATTTTATCGGTAACAAGGCCCTCCGTTTTATTTACCCTAATACATATACGAGAAAGTATTTCAATCTCTAGTTTCGAAAGAAAAACAATTTAATTAAAAAGTAGTGTGTTTCAGACACAGAAAAAATCAATGCATGAATTATTCGAGTAACTGCGAAAGCCTTAAACAGTTCAATGCATGAATGTCAACCTCAAAAAATAACTTGTTTGTTATTTCATGTGAATTTCAGAAATCTACTAGTTTTACAAATTTCTTAAGTATCTATGTATGTACCATTGTGACCAGATAAAAATAAGACACTTGACATAACTCAATACAACTAACGCATTACTGCAACAAGGAACAGACAGTGACAATCACAATAAGTTTTTATTTCTTGCACTGTTTAAAAAAATTATTATTTACATAAATAATGTATGTTAGAGAGAAGGGGTCATTAGAGGCGTGATAATTTATCATCACACAAAATAAAATGATGTTTATTAGTAAAGTATAGAGTAGAATGACCAAGAGTGAGGTGGGAAGAACTAGTACGTAAAGCTGCAGAGAGATGAAGAATTATATAGGGTTATCTACAAGCTCGGGTACAAACTTCGACAGATGATTGCTGATGATATTTTAAGTAAAAATTGTAAGTAAAGTTTTGCGGTTAAACACTACCTTAAAATAATATCGATTCTTGAAATTCACACTGGGGAAAAACCATTTGATGGTTAATTTATAAATTAAACAAAAAAATCAGAATTAAAAACTGTAGTAGCAATAATCTGAAATAAAATGCTTGTCAGCCAGTTGTCAGTTTTATTTGTTTTCTAATACTACAAATCATTAATTTCACACCACACCACAAGAGTACGCTGATATTGTCTTTGTATATGGATTGTGCAATGGTATCGCATGACAAACAGCAAGAGAGTATCAGGAAAGATACCCAAACAGGCGTCACCCAGACCACAGAGTATTTACCAAATATTTTCATAGATTTAGAAACACCGGCGACCCTGCTCCACATATGAATGGATGCTCTCATAAAGTGAGAACGCAAGATGAAGAAAATGTGATTGATACTAATCCTAGCACAAGCACTCGGCATGTATCAAGAAATTTACAACATTCATAAAATTTTGTATGGCGCGTAATAAACAAGAAATGCTGCATCCCTATCACTTGCAACCGGGTCTAGACCACAACGGCCACTGGACACAACGGCCACATGTAATTTTGGCTGGCCATATCGGCCACACTGGACACAACGGCCAAAAGCGATATGTGGACACAACGGCCACTGGACACAACGCCCACACAGAATTTTTGTATGCCCATATCGGCCACAGTGGACACTTCGGCCACTTATCAGACGTGGACACAACGGCCACACTGGACACAACGGCCACTGGACACAACAGCCACACAGAATTTTTGTATGCCCATATCGGCCACACTGGACACGTCGCCCACATAGCAGACCTGGACACATCGGCCACCGTGGACACAACGGCCACATAGCGGACGTGGACACAATGGCCACTGTGGACACATATCAGAGGAGGATAAATGCAAGGTTTGCCCGCTGATATAGCTATACATAAGTGGCCGTGTGCACCTCCCTAGAGTTTAAGATACTAAAAATTTGTTACATTAACATTTCTTTTTGGTATTTAACAGTATCGATATAAATCCTCGCAAGACTGAAAACCCAGAGGCGTAGCTATGATTTTCAGGCCCCCCCGCAGAACTTGAATGGGGCCCCTCTATATCTTATACAGCTTTGACATGGCAATAATAATAATAATAATATTAATAATAGTACCCGACACCATTCTATGGTAAAAGAGACCTGATTATATATATATATATATATATATATTAATAATAGTAATAATAATAAAAATAATAATAATAAGAACACGAAGAATAGAACTAAAAAAACAATAATTCATAATAATTACTTTAATTAATTAATTAAAAATGAACATGCCAAAAGTGGATATGAAAAAGTAAATGTAACTGCAATATTAACAATGTTCGAATTTGTATTAATTCATAAGTGTAATATAAAAATATGATGAATAACGTTTGGAATTCACACAAAACATTTTTTTCTTGATTTTATTTGGGCAAAATCCGAAATTACCTTGCTTACATTCATAGTCGCAGCTCGTGCTGCTTCTATCGATAAAAGGGATAATGAACTTAACCGATCCTGGGTCATAGTCGTAAGTGATTAGTGATTATTTTAAGTTTCGAGAAGCTCCGTTCTGCATTCGCCACTGTGACAGGTAGAGTTGAGAATAATAAAAAAATGGAAATAATCTCTGTGAAACTGGAGCTCATGTCAGAATATTTCAAAATAATGAGCTCAGCCAAATCTTTTACACTTTTCATATTCTCAATTTCATCCTTAAAGGTTTTGTTAAATAATTCCAATTGATTTGGAAATGCAGCACTAAGATCATCCCCATATCTCTCTTGTAGCTGAGTCGCTTTTTCAAAAAGGCTAAGATCATCTAAGCTAATTAAAACTTGAGGTTGTAAAAATAGAAAATATTTGACTATATTTTGCATTCCCTCAAACCTTCTATTAATTTGAATCTTTATAACATCTATTGCCTCGTAAAAAATATTAACCCTGAAATATTCTTCAGAGGTTTCAAACCTGTGAAATCAGGTGTCTCAGCGTGCTGACTTGAAATTGTTATATATTACCCATTACCTAGCTTCATGTATAGATACGTTTGACACATGCTGGAATGAGAAAGGGCCCCTAATATTCTCTGCCCCCCCGCGACCGCGGGTCCTGCGGGCTCGTCGCTACGCCACTGTGAAAACCCTTGAACGAATAGCGAGAAAGACAGCACTACGAATTTGATATGTACGGAAGAGAGACTTGCATACACGCTACAGACAGCCTTTAGCTGGAATGTATTTTTAGAGGCAAAACTTGATAAATTCACTAATTTCGAATCAGCCGTGCATTTGAGGTATAGGAATACCCTATACCATTATATAGGGAATCAAATTGTGCATACAAAAATATAATATTATACAAGGTGTTTGAGTTAAAATAAGAAAGTTTGCTATTCTACTGTGGAAACCAAACACCTTGTATAAGTGATTTAAATTTACAACAATGCAGAGATGTTTACTGAAGAACTTTTATATTTAAACTATTTTTATATTTATAGGAACTTAAATTTCCGATTGTCAAAACCTTATAGTAGGCAGCACAGTGAAATTTTAGCGTTCATTAAAAAAAAACAAAATGTAGCTAATACCAAGCTGTAATAAATGTAAAAAATTTAAACAAAATCGTGTGGGCAGTTTTTTGTAATAACTTTTCAAAAATTTAAAACAATTTGAAAAAACCCCATTCGGACCGTTTCTAGATTTTCGAAAATAAATTTTCTTCATGGTATAGTACCGTAAAAGGACTTTTAAACAAGCTGTCGTGAAACCTGGTCAGATAACTCATTTTTGACTTATGAGGCGTTAAATTCAAAATTTTGAAAGATTCATAGCGGCCGCAATTTTGCAGTTCGAGAATCTGGGAGAAAATGTTTGCACTTTTCGGTCTTCTTTCTTACCCGCTACTCAGATCTGCAAAATTCGGCTTATAATAAAATGCTACAAAAAAAAATGCCTAACTTCCGCTTCTTGTTTTGGATTTTTTTGAAAAGCTTATTTTTTTAAGCTGTAGAGGGGTTACGCACCCACCTTTTCATGGTGTACTACCCCTAAAGAGCTTTAATACGAATTGTCGTTGAACCTGATTCTAAACTTTTTTTTCGCCCCCAAAAATTTTCTACTTCAGCAAGCAATGGACCTATTCATTCGCATGACTGTTCAAGCATTACTATTCATGTTCACAATTATTAATTAAGGAAAGGCTTAAATTCTTAATTTTTCATAATATACTCGTTTTTTATTACTTCCCTCGTCTGAAAGACGAGATTTCTTCAGAACCTCACGTTTCAAGGTCCCTAGATGACCAAATAGTAATTTATACAACTAGTTTTGAAAGTCATACTTTTTTTCATAAATTTGCAGTTTGATAACGAGGGCGAAGCACTAGTTAATCAAGCAAATGAATGAAAAAAAGGACTTTCAAAAGGTGTTGTACACGTAGTGTTTCTGCATAGTGATCTCTTGGTCGAAATTTAGTCGTAAAGGACTGCGAAATTGACAACTGTCAAATTGACATTTCAATAAAATAGTTAAAGTGTACTTTTTTCACGATTTTTGCGTTAAAAAAGTGGAACTTTCAATACGATTTTTCGTTAAAAAAAGGTGACCTTCACGATCACTATGCAAAAAAAGAGGTTTTATTAATTCAGTCTGTCTGTCTGTCTATCTGTCTGTCTGTCCGTCCGTCTGTCTGTCTGTCTGTCTGTTGACAGTATAGCTCAAAAACTATTTGTCGGAGGAAGACGATATTTTGCATACATATTATACAGGGTGATTTTTTAAAAACGATCCGCCTGAGATATTTCAGAAACCAAAAAGAAATTACAAATTTCCGAAAACAGGTCCACTTATATGTCAAGGGGGAAACGGTTTGACCTATGATTCACACTTTTGACGTTTACCCCCACGAATAGCACCCCAAAAATTTTAAATGGAATGACCCATTGCGTGGTATCTTAAATAAAAGCTTATCTTATAAGGATTATGGTGATGTGTCACTTGCCCACGTTTTTTATTTTCTCATACATTTTATGAGAAAGTTTATCATTCCCAGTTCAGGAGAACGGTAAGCATTATAGAAACTTAATTTTAATCAGGTAGGCGTGGAAAAAAAGAAAGCAAGCCGTTGACGTTTTGTCTAACAAACCGTCACATTAGTTGTTTCCGTTTAGTCAACTTCACCTACATACTACATTGGTTTCCGTAAAAATGGTGTACTCTATTGCTGAAAAAAATGATAATTTCTCAATGCTAAATAAAAAAAAATGCGCAAGGGACACATCACCATAATCCTTATAAGATAAGCTTTCATTTGAGATACCACACGATGGGTCATTCCATTTAAAATTTTTGGGGAGGTATTCGTGGGGGCGCAGGGGTAAACATCAAAAGCGTGAATCATAGGTCAAACCGTTTCCCCCTTGACATATAAGTGGACCTGTTTTCGGAAATTTTTAATTTCCTTTTGTTTTCTGAAATATCTCAGGCGGGTCGTTTTCAAAAAATCACCCTGTATATCTGCCTCGCATGAAACCGGTGCAATTTCATAAAAATATATACAGGGTGAGCACCTTAAAATAATACAATTTTGTTTATATTTGCGTTAAGTGGGAAATAGATTAAAGTAGTAATTTGCACATAGATCAGGCCTTACACTTGACGAAAATAGAACCCAACAAATAAAAGATAAGGTCGCAAAAAATTCAAAAAGTTTACACAATAATACCCTTTGCTTAAATACAACCGCGCGTCGCACATATCAGCGTGTTTATTTTTCATTCAACTTAGTAATAAATGCAAGCAATAATTTGTACATAGTGCAGGCTTTATTCGTACCAAAAATGGGAGCGAATAGATACAGAATAAATTTTGTACAATACAAAAATGAGGCATAAATTAGCGGTTACTAAATATACCTGCGACGGAGAAATTAGAGAAGCCGGTCCTCTGTGGCTTAGGTAGAAATTGCACGTTCCCTTAGGATATCACACTAAACGTTGGGGCTGCACACGCTCTCCGCCTGCCTTTCAAATTTGACCACCGGTAACGTTTTTTTTATTTGAAAATTTATTTAATTTATTAGAAACGTGAAGATATTTTTACTCCCAAGTTAATTTGATTTTTACAATTATTTATTGTCACATCATCATTAATCATGACATCATTACTGATGTGTTGTGATTCAGCATCATTTATACATTCAATGTATGAACACTACCCTTTACTAGTGCTTTCCAGGTTTCCCTGTGCTGGGCCATTTCCATAGCGCTGCCGAGTGATTCGTGTAGCACTCTTTTTGTTATGTCTGACCACCTCATAGGAGATCTTCCTCTTCGCCGTTTACCGCATGCTTTTCCCTGGACGATGGTATTTATTGTCACAATGACGAGGAATGTTCTGGGTAAAGCCTTTTACAGATTTTTTACAAATTATGACAGAAAAAGTTAATATGCGCATCGATTGGTTTTTATGGCGTCGCCTGCTTGCTTGCCTAAGCTATCGCCTTGGCCAGCAATTGCAAACTCTTCCGTAAAAACCATATTGTCGTCCTTGATACATAAATAAATATTACTATACTGATATCAACTCGGACAGCAGTCAAATTTTAATTTATTAATAGTGTCGATTATACAGGGAATTTATTTTAATAGTTAACATAAGCTTTTCGTTTCTATGCTACTATTTAATCATGCAGGTCATTTCCATTGTTACAAATGAGACCAATAGATTAGAGCGTTTATTTTACGAGTTAACATAGGAATTATTACTTGTCAAAAAGGCAATGAAAAGTTATCCTAATGTATACCACTGAAGAAAAGATACAACACACAAGTTGCTCCTACGTAGCCATGAGCGTAACTTGGAGCATCACTTTTGGGGGGGACAAAATCAAGACTTCACAACATTTTTAAACCTAAATTGCAAAAAAATGCTGCACTTCACTTTAAAATAAAAATTTGGGGGGGGCAATGCCCCCCTTGCCCCTCCCAAGTTACGCCTATGTACGTAGCTACTTTTTAGTTGCATACCTACATTCCCGTAACAAAATAAAAGTTTCTTATTAGCAAGTACCTAATTCAAATTCGCATGTTAACTCGTAAAATAAACGCTCTAATCTATTGATTTCATTGGTAACTATGGAAGTGACCTGTATGATTAAATGCTGGCATAGAAACGAAATTGCTATGTTAACCATTAAAATCAATTCACTGTATACATACTAATTTTTTAAAAACTCATAAAGAGCGCTAGTGGCAATCAGTGCATTATAAAGTTTAGCCCCAAAATTCCTTCTGATGGTTAAGAACTGTGTCATCACTACCGTATTGCTGTTATGTTCGGGATCGAACTGAAACAATTTTTGTGTGAAGAAACCCAGTTTAGTTTATACTTAAATATTTATTTATTTCTAATTTCTTTGCATACAATAAAAAAGGGACAATAGATTAAGTACAGATTATAGGTAAACCGAAAAATGAGATTGGAGAAATGAAAAATGCGAGTATACTCAGAAAATTAATTTTTGTATATTAGTGCCTCTGAATCTAATCCAAACTACGTAAGTACATACCGATTATTACTACTAACTTCAAGTGAACGCGCAAGTGTGTACACGAAATAGTGAATAGTAAAAAGTCAGCTATCTAAAGCGGCCGCGGCCGGCTTACCCGACCGTGGCCATATCTAATCATGAGTGCGCCATTGAAACAGCCAACCTTAATATACAAAGGAAATGTATTTCCAACAAATGCTGAACAGCCTACTGATAACATGGAAACCGACGTCGCTGACTCATCAATCCAAAATTCTAAACGCAGTTCAGGCCATTTAACGCCACCTGCAGTTAACGAGGTACAAAAAAGGTACATATGGAACTCGGAACAGCTGTTATCTCAAAACAAATATTACCTTCCTCAAGAAATCGAACAGACTCTCACTGGTGAAGATCTCTCAAAATCGACTATCCCAGAACCCGTCAAAGTAAACAATATTAAAATACCGCCGATATTTCTACACAATGCGGACCAGCTAAAATACACAGAAGTAACCGACGACATAAAAAATATAGCAACGGAAAATTTTACAACATGCCTTAGAGGAAATATTCTGCGGGTCAACCTGGTTAATGAAACGGACTACCGGAATCTTACTAAGTTTTATACAACTAATGGCATAAAATATCACACGTTTCAAAATCCGAGTGATAAACCACTATCAGTGGTCATTAAAAATGTGCAGTTATCCCTAACAACAGACGATTTAAAAAATGAGCTGAAAAACTACCCAATAACAAAAATTACGCTTCTTCTAACGAGAGATAAAAAGCCTTCCCCCATTTGTGTGGTCGAACTTACCAATAATGATGAAGCAAAGGAAATCTACAAACTAGAAAAGCTTTTCCACTCCATTATCAAACTAGATACCCGAAGAAAGACAAATGAATTGCACCAGTGTTACAGATGCCAAGGATTTGGACATACTAGAAATTACTGCCATCTTAGCCCCAAATGTGTCAAATGCGTTGGAAACCATCTCACCAGCGAATGCAAGAAACTCCCGAACGACCCTCCAATGTGCGTGAACTGCAATGAACATCACCCAGCTAACTATAGAGGATGCAAAAAGTATAAAGAACAAGTAAATATCCTATCTCAAAGCCAAATTCCGACCAACAGATACAACAGAAACTCGCCCACTGTCAACCCAACCCAAACATATGCTAGTCGAGTGCAAAACAGAACCAATCAAACCACAACAAATCCTACGGACTCCCCTATAATAAACTCCCTTATAAAAATTCTTATTGATTTCATAACTCCCTTTCTTCCCCAAATTAAAACCTTCCTCCTTAGCCAAGTTCTTCCTAACATTCTTAATGGCCCATAAACTTTTACAAAATTTAACACTCCTAAATTGGAATTCCAACGGTACCAAGAAACAGCGTTCAATTTTTATAGCCTTTTTAGCCAGATATAATGTTGATATTGGGTGCATAACTGAGACCCATCTTACTACGACCGACAATTTAAAAATACCTGGGTACGTCCTTTATAGAAACGATCGAATTGCGGAAAAAGCCTCAGGAAGAATTGCTTTACTAATCAAGCGGCAAATTAACCCTGCGTCCGACACGTGGGGTGTGACAAACCCCAAGCGTCGAAAATTGGTTGTAACTTTTTGAAATTCGCGCCTACAAGTAGGGAGCGCTCGGTAGCTTCCACATATAGTCGTTTCTACAGTATGAGCATTTAAAATCAGTAATACGTTAGCATGTTTGTGAATCAGGTGCGTTTAAGTTTGACTGGGGTGTGGCACACCCCACCTGTCTTAATACGTTTTAAAATTGCATGCTCACGAATCGAGGTGTTACTTGCAGTTTCAAGGTAATACACGTTTGTTTTAATTCGTGTTGTTGTCTAATATTCTCAATATTTTACAAAATAGCAAAATGGGAGACTACGAGAGCGAAATGAAGCGACTTCAGGCGTTATGGGACGAAGTACAGAGCGATGACGAAATTAGTGGATCTGATGGTGAAGAGTTGGATAATGTAAGTATTGGTAGCGACTACGCAGAATTTGAAGAAGATGCCGATGATAGCCAAGAAAATGCAGGTAGTCGAGGAGAAGTTGAAGTAAATGTACACAACAGCGAAAGCCGTGAAAACGAAGAAAGTAAGAATTGCTATTTTGGCAAAGACGGTATAAAGTGGAGTAAAACTTTCCCTACACAATCTGTTCGAACAAGGGCAGAAAAATCATAACTCACTTGCCCGGTGTAAAAAAATTTGCAAAAAATGCAAAAACTCCTCTTCAGTGTTTTTTACTTTTTATAAATGAACAAATGATAAGTGATATCGTGATATATACAAATAAAAGGATACTTGAAAAAGCAAACCAATGGAAAAAATCAACACATTATCAACAAACTAATGAAGTCGAGATGAAAGCTGTATTAGGCCTTTTATATTTATCTGGAGTTTTCAAAGATAATCGCCGTTCAATAAAAGACTTTTGGAAAACGGACGGAACAGGGATAGAAATATTTCGCATTACCATGTCGCAAAGGCTCTACGAATTTCTACTAAGCTGCTTACGTTTCGACAACAAAGAAAACCGTGCTCAGCGGCTGAAATGTGATAAACTGGCTGCCATTAGAGGTATAGTGGATAAGTTTGCTGATAATTGTAAAAGTGCATACACCCCTGGCGAATATTTAACAATTGATGAAAAATTAGAAGCATTTAGGGGTAGATGCCCTTTTTGTCAGTATATGCCGAATAAACCTGCCAAATATGGCATAAAGGTTCATGCCCTGGTGGACGCCCGGACACACTACTTAGTCAACATGGAGGTTTACGTAGGTAAACAACCAGAAGGTCCATTCTATATAAGTAACAGTCCCAAAGATATAGTTGATAGGTTGGTGGCTCCAGTTTCTAGAACCAATAGAAACATTACTATTGACAACTGGTACACTAGCTACGACCTTCTTGTCAAGTTGCGCCAAGAGCATGGCATCACTGCTGTAGGAACTATTCGAAAAAACAAGAGAGAAATCCCTACAAACTTCGTAAATGTGCGAAATCGTGACATATGCTCAAGTCTCTTTGGTTATCAAACAAATTATACAGTACTCTCATATGTACCCAAAAAAGGCAAAGTTGTTCTTCTAATGTCTTCTCTTCACCATAATGGGGAAGTAGACAATTCAGAAAAAAGACTTCCAGAGATTGTGTCGTTCTATAATTTGACTAAAGGGGGAGTTGATACAGTGGACCAATTATCAGCTGCATACAATGTTTCAAGAAATAGTCGTCGATGGCGCTTGACCATATTTTTTTCCTTGATGAATACTGCTGGTATAAACTCCCAAATTATTCACAGGGAAAATAATAATGGAGTAAACATCAAACGAAGTAATTACCTAACCCAACTAGGATTCGAATTAATAAGCGAGTATCAAAAGGTAAGAATGGAAAATGACAGAGTGCCTCGAGAACTGCGAGATGCAATCCGCAGAATAAGACGAGAAACATCAGAGCCCCCTACCAAAAAGACAAAACCAAATGGGCAACAACGAAGATGTCAAGACTGTCCCCGCGCCCGTGATCGTAAAACAAAATACGTCTGTGAAGCGTGCAATAAGTTTATATGTCTAGAACACGCTAAAATGTACTGTGCAACTTGTGCAGAAGTGGCAGAAGTTGATGACCAATAATTTTTATTTCTGTTATCTCTAGTATACTTTTTTGTATTGTAATTGTACGATCCTTTCTTTTTGTAGTTTTCGAAACGTTTAATTATGATTTTTATGTTTTATAGTATGCAATAAATATTTTTGAAGTAACCTTTGCTTTCTTTTGTTCAATTATTTAAGTTTTTTATTTTAAAGCAAATATATAAATTCTATGTTGTTGTTTTGCAAACTATGCAATATTTTTTCATAAAAGAGTCTTTACAGAAGATAAATTTAATTGATATTATTCCAAAATGCATAAAATGATTTTTTTAAACTAAAAAAATTAATGGGGTTTCTCACACCCCACATGTCTAAAAACGTTACACAAGTGCACGTGTCGGACGCAGGGTTAATCATCACCCATTACCACCATCGGGAACGAGAATGGAAACAATAGCAGTAAGGATCACACTGAGCGATGATAGTCACGTAACCATAGTGAGCGCATACAAACAGCCGAATCAAAGGCTTATAGAAACAGACATACGGGCTCTTCTAAACTCCAGGGAACCCGTTCTGGTCATAGGGGACCTAAATTGTAAGAACAACAGCTGTGGTTGTCGAGCCACGAATCCAGCAGGAATATTACTAAATGACTACTCGACAACATCCAACTGCAAATATCAAACTATCTAAAATCAGTAATCTGCTCATTTCTAGAGAATAGAACTTTTGTAGTGCGTATCAATTCAACTACCTCCAGTAGCAAACCTATTAAGGCTGGTGTTCCACAGGGAAGCGTTTTAGGACCAGTGTTGTTTAACATATTTGTTAACGACATTCCACTAACTAATGAAACCTTAGCAATGTACGCAGACGATATGGTGATTATATCGCAAAGCTTTAATCTTACAGAGGCTATAGCTCATCTACAACTGGCTGTCAATGAAATAAGCAGATGGCTAACAGAATGGAACATAACACTCAACCATATGAAGTGTGAAGCCAAAATATTCTCCCTTAAAAGGATAAGAAGCCCTGACCAACTAATAATTAACAATACTCGCATTGAGTGGAGCGATAAAGCTGTTAAATATTTGGGCGTCCACTTAGATACGCGCTTAACTTGGAAGTACCATATAAACCAGAAGCTGAACTTATGCAATGCGAGGTTGGGAAAACTATACCCAATAATCAACCTAAAATCTACAATCAAAATTGACTGCTCACTACTAATTTACAATTCGCTAATTCGTCCCTTAGCAATGTATGCCTGTGTCATCTGGAGCAATGCATCGAAAACAAACATCACCAAGATACAAAGATTACAAAACAAAATACTGCAAATAGCAGTAGATTCGCCTTGGTTCATAAGAAATGAACAACTTCATGAAGAACTGAAAATGCCAACAATCCTTGACTACCTTAAGAAAACTACCAAAAAATTCTTACAAACAATAAACAACTGCGAAGGGGCTGCTCATTATAGGCTAGGCCAAAAAATATCCACAGAAGACTACAGCGTAAGCTTCCTCAGGACATTTACGGTACCACCTCCACCGACGAAGAAGACATCTAACCCCATGAACAATAATATGTGAATCTATTCGAACTTGATTTGACGTGTTAAGTGTCATCATAATACGCCATTCTCTAAATTACGTGTAACTTTAACAATGCTATGAATAACAATGTACTTTGTTGAACTGGCATAAAATAAACTAAAAAAAAAAAAAAGATTATACGTAAACCCTAAGTGGCTCTGCAATTATAAAACTCCGACAAATCAGGCATCTTGAAGCCACTGTGGAAGGATTATATGCTTGGGTTGTGCAATACCCACACAGTAGGTGACCGCAATTGCGCAAAACATAATTGCGCCTCCGGCTGATACATATGACGCAAGCGTCGCTTGGGGGCAAGTTCTCGTCTGCTTCTGAAAATGTAAGTGTTGTCTTTAGATTTTCAAAACATTATGTACATATTTCTGTAATTACCTTCATCGTATCCGATGCCCCTGAACGGATTTTCTGGCTGGACTTCATTCGTTTGAAAATCTTCCACTGAAATAAAGATCAATTTAATTTTTATTTAAAAAAATTAAAGTGTTTTCTAAACTGGAACGTATTACAGTTATTAAAAACTGGTGGTACAATATTTAGTGCTCCGTAGATGGTATCAAAATTTTAAGAAATAATTACGATTCCAAGATTGAAGATAAACAAAAGAGGCTCGAGGAAAGTTCTATTAATATCGTTGATGTACATACAGGGTGACAATTTGAAAAGTATCAATGGCTATTATCTCAGATACTAAAAATACAATCAAACTGAAATTTGGGGGAATCTGCTAAACACCAAAAGAGAACAAAAATTACCGTTTTATTATTTTTAAAAAAGTAACCCTTTTTGCACCCTTCACCCTTACTTAAGATTTTGAATAGGCACTACCTACCTTGAGATACATCAAATTAGAGAAAATTAAATTCTCATTTCGAAAACAGTTTTCAAATGTTTCAACCACCTTCAAAAACCCTTAAATTTTTGTTATGGTTTTATTTATTAACTTTAGAAATTTTAGATTGTTTGTACCGTAATATCAAAAGAATAATTGTAAAAAAAATTAAAAAAGTATTTTGTATATTAAACTCTCCCTTAAGCTCTTATTTACCTTAGTTTACAAATTGTTAGATTGCACTAGCTACTTGCTTTGTGATATATCCAATTTAAATTTTTATTTCATTCTGATGTCAAAAATTACATTTTTGGCATTATTTATGGAACAAAAAATGGAACATTAAAGTCCTAGTACTTTAAAGTATAATATTAAAGTTAAAGTACTTTAAAATTATACGTCAGTTGTTGACATGAAATTTGAAATGATTTACAACTTTTTATTTAAAATTCGTTAAACTTGCAAAATGAAATAAACCGTTGTATTCACCACGAACGAAAAGTGTTTTTAAAGGTCCTCGCAAGTAATTCCGTCCTCGGCTGACGCCTCGGCCGTAAACAATTTTCTCGTTCTTTAAAATGCCACTTTTCGTTCTAGATAAATAAACTACTATTGTTAAAAACTAGTGCAATCTAAAAAATTTAAACTGAGGTGAGTAAGCGCTTGGGGTGAGTTTAATATCAAAACAATTTTTTACAATCTTTCAAAAATCATTCTTCTAATATTACGCTACAAACAATCTAAAGCTGATGAATAAAACAATAAAAAAAAATTGAGGGTTTTTGAGGGTGGTTGAAAAATTTGATTTTTTTTCGAGAAATAAGAATTTAATTTCCTTTAATTTGATATCTCAAAGTACCTAGTGCCTATTAAAAATCTTAAGTAAGGGTGAAGGGTGTAAAACGAGCTACTTTTTTAAAACTAAGAAAACCGCAGTTTTTGTTCCACCTTGGTGTTTAGTAGATTCTCCAAATTTCGTTTTGATTGTATTTATCTACCATTCATACTTTTAAAATTGTTACCCTGGATAGACTAGATCAATAGGGATGCAGTTTAAATTTTAAATCATATCTCAGACCCTAATATAAAGCAGTGAAATTTGCTTATGCCATACCGTTTTTTCTTTAATTTCAAATTCACTCATTCGTTTACACCTATGCTATGGGAAATTCCAACCCAACTAACTACTATGTGATAGAGACAGACTATTAACCCGGGAAGGCGTTGGACTGAGCCTATTTGACTGCTCAACGCTGGGAAGCGATATTGCTAATAGTAATCGAAATAAACAGCCCCACCTTTCTTATCAAAACACTCTTCATAACTTTACAATGCTTACATGGTATTTGTTCGAACTCGTCTTCCGGCAAATGAAACAAGTCTTCATCCGAGGAATCATCTGATGAACATAAATAAAATGTTAATAATTACGAAACGTGTTCTGCTTTTAATTGCTCCATTTTATTGTGAAACATTTTAAACAAAATAGTGCCAAACATATACAGTGTGTCCCCGGATTGAGTTCACTATAGGTATTATTGACAAAAAAATTTACAATTTTATTTTAATGTTTTGGGATTCCGCCCTGCTTGGTATGAAGAGAATTTTAAGAATATTTACAGTTTTTAAAAACACAAGTTGGCCTTGACAGTGAAGCAAAAACTATTTTCTTTTCAGGTAAACTACCCTTTCTGTTCATGATATGGCAAAATTTTACTAAGAAAAGTTGTTCAGAATGATAAATCATGGCCCTATACAAAATTTCAGGAAGATCTACCTACTTAAATTAAACCGTTAAAATTGTACCTATAGTCCATTTACTTGACATCTGCACTGTCAAACTGACATTATATTGGCACCACTGCTATTTTTCACATTTTAACAATTAAATTACTGTACAGTCTAATAAAAAACACATTATTTTTGAGGTATAGTCAAGAAATTTTTTTTAAATTTGACGCTGACAGTGCAGATGTCAAGTAAATGGACTATATTTATTAAAAATTACGGTTTGATTTAAGTAGATAGAACTTCCTGAAATTTTGTATGGGGCCATAATTTCCCATTCTGAACAACTCTTCTTAGTAAAATTTTGCCGTATTATAAACAAAAAGGGTAGTTTACCTGAAAAGAAAATACAATAGTGTGTCCCAGGATTGATGTTACAAGAAGTGAGATGGACTAAAAATGTTGAATTTTATTTTAAGGTTCTGGGATTCGGTCCTGCTTGGTTTGAAAAGAATTTTAAGAATATTTTCAGTTTTTGAAAAACAATAAGTAGGCCTTGGCAGGGAAGCAAAAACTATTTTATTTTCAGGTAAACTGCCCTTTTTGTTCATGATATGGCAAAATTTTATTAAGAAAAGTTGTTTAGAACTTAGAATATAAAGAGTAAGGAAGGAGGGTTTCTGGGACTTAGCCTAAGAAATAGTGATACGGATATGACGTCACGGCGACCATAAGCAAACGCCAAGTGTGATTCATACTTTTGTTGGTGTCTCGGATTTTAATTTATTATTATAATCCAAAAATGGTTAGTTGTGCTTCGTGCGGTTGCTCACAACCGACATCATCAAAGAAAAATGGAATTACGTTTCACAAGTAAGTATAAAATAACTAGAATTGTAAAATCTAAATGTGAGGTTATATGGAGTAAATTCTTACTGTTGACAGTTGTACAGTGGCGTAACACGTTTACTTAAGCAGTGTATTTAAAACGCAAACTAAAAGAAGTTGTTAATTTAAATAAAATCAATGCCAAGAAACTTCGTCGTATGCAGATGATTAGTTGGCGCCAACAAAAAAAAATTAAAACGCTGAAAGAAGTTATATTGCATTTGAAAAAAAACAATTTACTGTTTGAAGAACATGCTGAAACCATACGACAACAGTTCGGTGATAATGCAGAACTAATCGAAAGGTTATTTAGAACCACAACGAAGAAAAGTGTAAAAAAGAAGTATGATGCACAAATACGCACCTTTGCAATCACTTTGCATTTCTTTTCTCCAAAGGCTTATAATTATGTGAGACGAAAATTTCACAAATGTTTGCCGCATCCAAAGACACTTTCAAAGTGGTATTCATCGATTGATGCAAAACCAGGCTTAAGTACCGAAGCTCTCAACATTTTAAAAGTGAAAGTACAAACAACCCAAAGACAAATAATTTGTTCATTAGTGTTTGACGAAATTGCAATTCGACAGCACGTGGAATATGATGGAGAAAGGTACCATGGCTACGTTGATTTTAGAAACGCAATTCAGGATGACAACATAGATGTAGCAAAAGATGCTCTTGTTTTTATGCTAGTTGCTATTAACGAATCCTGGAAATTGCCTATGGGTTATTTTTTTATTAAAGGTATTACGTCCGAACAAAAAGCCGCGTTATTTACTCAGTGTGTGTATGCTGTAAGAGAGTGTGGTGTAGTTATAAGTAATGTGACATTTGATGGTTGTGCAGGAAATATTAGCATGTGCAGGTTATTAGGCTGTTCATTTCAAGAAGAGAATTGGAATACTAAAATTTCTGTGGAAGGTATTCCAATTTACGTCATACCGGATCCTTCGCACATGATAAAACTAATTAGAAATACTTTTGGAGAGAAAATGTATTTATTGGATAGTGATAATAACGCAATAGATTTTAATTATGTTATTAAGTTAAATATATTACAAGAAAATGAAGGCCTACATCTAAGTAATAAGTTAAGAAAACAACACATAAGCTTTCTAAAGCAGAAAATGAAGGTAAAATTGGCAACGCAGTTACTAAGCCGTTCTGTCGGAGAAGCACTTTTATACTGCAGAAATAATTTGCAATTGCAAAACTTTCAAAATTGCTTACCTACTGCAAATTTTATATTTATTATGAATGACGCTTTCGATATTTTGAATTCTAGAACCATTAATGCTTTTAGATTTAAACGAGCTATGTGTCAGGCAAATATTAATGAAATTAAAGCATTTGTAAATAAATTTAAGACTTATATATACTCCCTTAAACTTTCAGATGGTCTACCTATTTTAAAGTCGAATAGAAAAACTGGCTTTTTAGGATTTTTAATAGCATTTGAAAGTATTATAGGAATGTTCAATGATTATATTGCTAATAATTCTTTAAAATTTATCCCTATTTATAAATGTTCACAAGATCACATAGAACTTTTTTTTAGCGGTGTTAGGTCTCAAGGAGGGCGTAACAATAATCCTACAGCTAGACAGTTTACTGCAGCATTTAGAAAGATCATGGTTCGTGCTGAACTTAGAGAGGGTGGCATTGGAAACTGTGTGCCCTTAGAACAAATTAGCATTCTTAATGTAACATATTCGAGTAAGTTACCGGAAGATATTATTAATGACAATAATGCCATTTATAATGACATAATCATTGCAGAAGAAACTCATTTAAATAATCAAGTTAATGAGCATAATTATGCTTTTATTATTTCTCTCCTGACAGAATATACAAAAGAAGTTGTAATGTATATCGCAGGTTTTGTAGTATACAAACTTAGCAAAAAATTAAAATGTGAAATTTGTTTAGCATCTTTGTATGGAAACAAAAGTGATTTGTTGGGCTCTTTCATAGATTTTAAAAATAGAGGAAATTTAAAATACCCAAGTCAGGATGTCATTAAATTATGTTTAAAAGTTGAAAAACACATACGATTTGAACAGAAAATTGGCAAAGTAATGAAAAGCAATGTGTTTATAAATATTTTGCACGATTTAGAAAATATTAATATATTCACAAACATGCAAGTGCACGATACAAATCCATTAGAATGCCACAGATTACTATTAATAAAATGTATTGTAAATCATTATACAGATACTAGAATTCATTATTTATGCAAAAATATTTCTAACAGTGACAGTGTTCGAGTTTTTTACAATAAATTAGTATTGTTTAAAGGCCAATAAATGTATTTAAATGTTTTTCTACCAAAATGTACTATTTTATAATATAATACCTACATAGGTATATAATGTTAATAAATATGTACTTATAAATATACAGATTTCAGTATTTCCTGAAATAAATTTAAAAATTTGTTTGTTTGTTTGTTTGTTATTGGACAAGGTCTAGGCATGCAGAGTACCAGGTACCTTAGACACCGACTGCTTTGGTCATATGGTCAAAGTCCTACTTAGAATTTTGCCGAGACTAAGGAGTTCCAACCCTAGCAAGGGATCTTTTACATGCTACACATCGCAGTAATATGGGACCCACGGCTTTACATCACTTCCGAATGATGGCATTCTGTAGAGGCTTTCATCTGCATTTTTTTATTTTTGAAAACCTCACCCGGGCCGGGAATCGAACTCGCGACCCTTAGATCAGTAGTCACGATGCTTACCACTGAGCTACCGACCCCGGCTTAAAAATTTAAAACTGTATAAAAGTAAAACAAAACAGATTTCAATAAAATATTAGACAGCATAATTTCAATTTCACTGTGTTACAAAAGAAAAAGAAAAATTTCGTGTGACCCTCTTTTGACGGCACGCCACTGGTAAAATAAGCGTCACAAACCGGAAACATTGAAGCTGCCATATTGAGACACCATCCTGGTTACACTTATTAGAAACATAGGCTCCTTCCTCCTCTCTTTATATTCTAAGATCTCACCTCTTGTAACATCAATCCTGGGACCAGTGGCGGTGATATGCATAAGAGGGAATAAGCGTTGCTTAGGGGCCTGGGCCCTTTGGGGGGCCCGGTAAGTTCTGTATTCGCTTATTAATCTCGATATTTTCTACTTCATTTGGGTATAGATTGATAGCACTGCAACCTCAGTCCCCAGTCTCAGTTAGCAGTCATCAGTGGCCAGACTCGATTTGAGAGCTTTGAAAAACTAACAAACATTTTTGAATTTTTAAAACCGAAAAACGTTTTCAGAATTCAAGAGGGTCCGATGTGATTTGCTTCAGAAAAAGTATTCTGATGTCCTCAATAATAATCTCGCCATTCTAGTTACCAAAAGATGATTTAAATGATAGCATGAGTGTTCCAGGTTTGACATGTATATTTCTACAGAAATATAATGTTCTTGAAAGCGGTTTTGGCGAGATTATTACTGCATTTGTTTTATTCTTCACTTTACCTGTAGCATTAGCCACAATAGAAAGATTATTTAGCAAGTTGAAAATAATAAAACCTTATTTAAAAAATTCTACAAGCCAAGATAGACTACATGACCTTTCGGTTTTGTCAATTGAGCAAAAAGCATCGTCTACAATGGACATAAAAATCTTGTGGAACAATTTGCTGTCAATAAGGCCAGAAAGATACATTTTTATTTCTGTTCAATTTATTTTTACGGCGTTTTACACATATTAACGATACAAATAAATACTAAGTATTTGTTACCCATTTTCACGTGGGTTGTTAACATTTTATCTGAATATTATTTTATTAGTGTTACTTAGGTAGATATTTATCCATCAGTTTTCTTTGTATTTCTACCTATACCAACTTAAAGATTTTATTTAGTTTTATATTTTTAATTGATATTTTTTAGTTATGTTAGCTATAAAATGTGTTAAATGATAGGCATTTACTACTCTATTTCTGTTGGTTATAACAGGATGTTATTTTATTTTTACTTCCTTTTACAATAAAGGAAGTATTGGATTTACCACAAAAATTCGAAATTGAGTTTTCAACAGATCTTCACGTTTTAGAATCCCATGAACCCAAAAAACATATTTTTTTTATTGGTCTGTCTGTGTGTGGCGTTGAAACTTCATGTATAAGTTTTGTGTACTATGTAGATGCGACAGCAAGCTTTTGAAAAAAATCGCATAACCGGAAGTAGGTGTTTACTCTTGTGATTTTTCAGTTTTTTCGATTTTTTAAAAACTGTTCAAAAGATTTTTTTCAAACTTTACATTTTTATTACATTTTGAATGTGTATTGATGTGAGATAGGTGATTTTCCAGTTGAATACTTCTAAAATAGGTTTATTTTGTTTTTTTTTCTATTTTTTTATTAACTCCTATTTTAAATAGAACACCCGGTATATTACTACATTTTTAAATTTAGCTTAAAATTCTAGAGAACATTTATCTCTTCAACTAACGCTCTATTTTGTACCGTTTTTGTAGAATTTGTAATTTTTGAAAATTTTTGACAAATGCTTAAAAATTTAAAATCAAATTTTTGGCTAATTATAAGATCACTGTAAAAGGAAGTTGTGTGTGTGTATCACACCAGATTTTTTGTTAAATGTTTATTTTGTATAAGTACTATAATTATAAATATACAATTCATTAAGTATATAAATCTTTTTACAAGAGTAGCTATTTTTATATTTACTTAGGGGCCCAAGGTGCTCTTGTACCGCCACTGCCTGGGACACACTGTATGTATATGCATTTCACTTTTTGAATAAATCTGTAATTTTTCGCTGGGTAAGTGCATTCATTTCTAGTTTCCGTAATTTTTTTCGTGTTTGGATAAGCGGATTTTTGGATAATCGCGTGTTCGAAGAACCAAGGTTACCTTGTATTTAGTATTCCTATAGCATCGTTTTCCAGAAGAAAAATTTTACTAAGAAAAGTTGTTCTGAATGATAAATAATGGGTTTATACAAAATTTCAGGATGATCTACCTACTTAAACCGTTATTTTTAGATTAAACAAAATAAATTGTATTTTCTCTTCAGGTAAACTACCCTTTTTGTTTATAATATAGCAAAATGTAACTAAAAAAAGTTGTTCAAATGGAAAATTATGGCCCTATACAAAATTTCAGGAAGTTCTACTTACTTAGATCAAACAGTCATTTTTAATAAATACAATTTTAACGGTTTAAGTAGGTAGATCTTCCTGAAACTTTGTATAGGGCCATAATTTAACATTATGAACAACTTTTCTTGGTAAAATTTTGCCATATCATGAACAGAAAGGGTAGTTTACCAGAAAATAAAATAATTTTCGCTTCACTGCCAAGGCCAACTTGTCTTTTCAAAACCTGAAAATATTCTTAAAATTCTCTTCAGACCAAGCAGGACCTGATCCCACAAACTTACAATAAAATTCAAAAATTTTTAGTTTATATCACCTCCCGTAACATCAATTCTAAGACACACTGTATAAACAAATCTCAATAGGTAGATACATTTTATGATACGCATAGCAGTAGTATACCAATACAAAAACCTTAAATATTGCATAAACAGTACTCTTATACATTAACGCAAACCTTAGGCTGGACACCCGGACTACAATGAAGAATAGAACACGTAGAGCAGACCGAGAAACAGATGAAAACCAAACCCCCAAACAGAAAATTATGGAAGAAGAATGTTTACGCCCTATGCTCCAGATGGTGTTGAAAGGAACGAAGAAGAAAGTTACATTACCCAAAACACGAGTTATTCGTTCAAAATTTTTCAAAAAGTGCAATTTTGTGTTAGTTCTTATAACTAAATATTACATAGAGTAATTACGAAATGGCAAACATTCACCTGATGTATCATCTTGCCCACTCTAATAGGACTCCAACAAGAAGACTATTCACAGCGATTTCCAAATCGTCTCTTATCATGCGAGACGGTTTTCCAAACAAAGCATAGATGCTATTTCTCATTTAACCAGAACACTGTTAGATACGTGGTCAAATTTCCTTATTCCGAATATTAATCGCATGCAAGAGTTCTGGACTCTTTGAATCTGTCTTTGCTTATCTTTGGTCAAAGAAGGACCATAAATTTGACTGCAATAAACAAATTGGGATAGAACTAACGCTTCACAAAGGCTTGACTTGACTTGATTTTTGTAGATAAATAGTGCCTGTGAGGGTAAATTAACTTAAGATTCATGTACGCTTTCTTTAAACAGTTAGTTACATGTGATTTGAATCGCAAGGTGCTATCAATTACAAAGCCTAGGTTTCGTGCTTCTCTAACCACCGGCAAGACTGCATCATCAAGATATAGTTTTACACGGTTTTCGATTAGCTTTAAGATCGTACGATTGCCGAATAGTAATACAGTGGATTTAGTTGGAATAACTTTTAAGCAATGATCTTTAGATATATTTGAGATGTTTATCAGATCTTGATTAATGTGGGATAGTGCAAGTTGGAAATTATCTATGTGGAAAGAATAATACAGTTGAGTGTCATTAGCGTACATATGAGCCTGGCAGTGAATAAAATACTTATAAAATGTAAAGATATAAATCACATACAAGAGAGGACCAAGGATAGAGCCCTGAGGTACTCTTCTAGTTACTTCTTTTGACCCAGATGAGCCACAAGACAACCTAACAGATTGACACCTGTCACTCAGGTAGCTGAGTAGTAATTCAACTGAATCATTGGCAAGACCTATATAATTTAAGATAGCACAAAGGAGCTCATGGTTAATGGTGTCGAAGCCTTTGCTAAAATCTAGTAAGACGAGTATTGAAGCTTTACCTTGAGCATGTGCAACTATAATATCATCTAGTACATGAGCCAGCGCGGTAGTAGAGCTATGATTAGGACGAAAGCCAGACTAATTGCTAGGTAAGATATTGTATTGCTCCAGATGACCTCTCAGCTGTGCATCAATAACCTTTTCTAATACTTTAGATAAAGTTGGAACTAAGCTAATTGGTCTTAAGTCTTTATAGTCAGTAGGTTTAGGTACTTTAGGCACAGGAATGATTATAGCTTTTTTCCACTCACTTGGAAATTTACAAGTAGCTAAACATGAGTTGACTATGTGTGTGATTTAGTGTATTATAATTGGAGAACAATATCTAAGAATTTGTAAACTGATTCAGTGAGCACCAGAACTATTACTTTTCAATTTATTGATAATTGATAAAATGATTGAATCAGTAACAAATGTGTGAACCGAGTGTTGGAAACAATGCTAGCATCCTACGTAAAGGACAATCATCGTGATTGGGAAAAATACCTTTCAAAAGTCGTTTGCGCCGTACGTACCGCTATTCATGAAGTCACCGGACTGACTCCATATTTCGCGAATTTTGGTAGAGAAATCCAGTTGGAGAGAAATGATCCCGATAACCCGAACGAGATGGATGATTTCGAACAAATTCAGGTAGCAGACTGTAAGGCCCTAGTACAACGGGCTCCCGCGTTGAAGTCCCTCTATCAAAATATCGTTAAGCGCCTAGATACCGCGTATAAAGCCGCAAAGGCAACGTACGACTTACGTAGGCGTCCCGCTCTCTTTAACATTGGTGATACCGTGTGGCGACGCAATCACGTACTTTCCGATGCGGCTAAACACTTTAATGCCAAACTAGCACCTAAATTCCTAGGACCCTTTTATATTCAACGAAAAGTTTCGCTTGCCACGTACGAATTATCGGATCAAACTGGCGCTTCTAAAGGCGTCTCTCATGCTAAAGACTTAAAACCTAATCCGACGGACGACTAAACTCTTGTTGTTCGTTTTCTTTTAATAACATTGACCTCAGGTCACTATTTCCCTTTTCCCAATTTTTGGGTTGCTCATCCTTTGCTCACAAGTAATTATATCTGCTGTTTGAATCACACAATGCGCCGATCCTGTGACGTGCAGCGTGCCCTCTCCAGGTAAACAGTTGACGTAACCTTGAGCTCCCATATAGCTCCCCTTCGGCATTTACTGGTTGCAATCTTTGCAAACATTTTCCCGGAGTTCCATTGGTCGGTTGGACAGAATTGTGCTCGGGCGTAAGACGTTTTCTCGATTTTGACAAGTCCATATTTGCGACTTATTTCTCTGTTAGTATTAAACTACCTTCTTGGGAATTGATCCCTGTGTTCGATTGGTAGGTTGGACGGAAGCGTATGCAGGTGTAAGACATTATTTTACCCGATCTCGACGAGTGCTTCAACATTCAGTTTGGTTTAACCCAAACGACCCCATTGGGTCACACTCTTCTTCTCTGAGTACTATCTTTACCTTTATTTTCTTCTCTCAGTTCTATCAACCGTGTCCCGGCGACGACTACCAAACCACTTTGCACATCTTTAGTTACCACCTTCCGAAACCGTGCTGTTAGACGATGGCCATGGGCGCGGTGTTAAGGTCCAGTAGGCGTTTCATGTCCATCGTCGCAGTACGTGCAGTGGCGGTGATATGCATAAGCGGGAATAAGCGTTGCTTAGGGGCCCGGGCCCTTAGAGGGCCTTTTGGGGGGCCCGGTAAGTACCGTATTCGCTTATTAAATATGTCGATATCTTCTATTTCATTTGGGTATAGATTGATAGCACTGCAACCTCAGTCCCCACTCTCAGTTATCAGTCATCAGTGATCAGACTCGATTTGAGGGCTTTGAAAAACTAACAAACGTTTCTGAATTTTTAGAACCGAAAAACGTTTGAAAAATGCAAGAAGCTGAACAGGTCCCATGTGATTTGCTTCAGAAAAAGTATTCTGATGTCCTCAATGATCATTTCGCCATTCAGTTTGTGAACGCTATCTGCTTACTAAAAGAAGATTTAAATGATAGCATGAGCGTTCCAGATTTTACAACTTTATTCCTACAGAAACATAGTGTTCTCGAAAGCTATTTTGGCGAGATTATTACTGCATTGGTTTTATTTTTGACTCTACCTGTAACATTAGCCACAATAGAAAGATCATTTAGCAAATTGAAAGTAATAAAACATTATTTAAGAAATTCTACCAGCCTAGATAGGCTACATGACCTTTCCGTTTTGTCAATTGAGCAAAAAACATCGTCTATGATGGACATAAAAATCTTGTGGAACAATTTGCTGTCAATCAGGCCAAACAGATACATTTTTTATTTCTGATCAATTTATTTTTAGTGTTTTACAGATATTAATGATACAAATAAATACTAAGTATTTGTTACCTATTTTGACGTGGGTTCTTAGAATTTTACCTGAATATTATTTTATTTTACTAGTGTTACCTAGGTAGATATTTATCCATCTGGTTTCTTTGTATTTTGTGCCTATACCAACTTGAATATTTTAAATAGTTTTATATTTTTAATTATAATTTGTTAGATATGTTATTTATAAAATGTGTTAAATGTCAGGCATTTACTCCTCTATAATTCTGTTGGTTATAACAGGCTGTTATTTTTTTTTGTTAAACGTTTACTTTGTATACTATAATTATAAATATACAATTCGTTAAGTATATAAATCGTTTTACAATGGGGGGGGGGGGCATTTTTATATTTGCTTAGGGGCTCAAGGTGCTCTTGCACCGCCACTGAGTACGTGCCATGTCTGTTTCGGGCATGGTCGGTTTTCGTAGTTTGGAGGGACGGTTGTTGGCAAGACTGTCGAATTTTCCGTGTTGTTTTGTGTTTTGTTTGGTTCCCCGAGGGGACCAAACTTTGGTTGTTCAGTGGACCCCTGGTGGAGTACCATTCTTTTTTGGGACACCTTGTTCAAAGTCCCCGAATTAACGTATTTTCCACTGGCGTATCCAGTCTTCCTCTTCTCACTTCACACCTTTCGCACCCTATCTAGTAGCCAGAGCGCGTAATTCTTTTGGGGGTGCAACTCTGTCCCTATCCGTTGCCTTAGCTGTTGGTGCTTCGTGAACTTGTCACTTTATGCTGGCATAGCTTTATTTACCGGGAGCGTACCTTTTGTTAACTGCGTAGCGATTCTTTGCTTTTCGCACCGTTTTTACCATGGAGGTACGGTACTCCTTGGTGTTTCCGTTTTGTTTCAGTAGCAGATTCATAATCACCTTCTAGTATTCCAGTATTACTTAACTCGATTACTGGTCTTTGCCCCCGGGTGAGTAGTCACCTACCGCTTCAGGTCACACAGTTTGTGTTGTTTCCCTTTGGGTCTTCTGTAGACGCACGGGCGTTGGCAGCCATATTAGTAGCAAGATACTTATGCCACCCTATCAGTCCCTTGAACACTATTAAACTTTTCTTTACATATATACCTTTCATTAATTAATTATCCCTATTATTTCCTAGCAGGAAGTTTGGACATTCCATTTCCACTTTTGGGCTATCATCTCATTGATCTTGTCTCTGGGCTGTGCGTGTTCTGATCGCATGACTGGTGTGATTCTGGGCCAGGTTTATCTCGGTCGTCTCGGTTTTTGGACCTCTCAAGAGACTTCCGGGGTCAATCTCTTTAAGTAAGGGGGGTGTTAAGACTCCCGATTTTCGTCAAAACAGATCTACATTTCCGCATTTCGCTCCCATGTATCGCAGCAAAATTTAAGCTATTGGGCACATTTCCCTATTCGTCTAACTACTCAATTTACTTGCAGGCCAGGTACCGACATCTGTGGCATAAAGTGCACTAAAAGAACATTTGCTTTCAGCACAAAGGCGAACGCTGTAATTCATTATCATAGTACACAAAGCCCGCTAAGTGACTTAACAAATCGCTTGCAGATGGAGTTTGCGTTTAGTCTTCAATTCAAAATGTTCGGGAACCGTCACTGCTCATAGAATATCAGTTTACAACGCTTGGCCGATAAAATTCCGGCCCGGGGAAGTCCCGTGTTTCGCTGCGTTTGCATGTGGCTGATGCAATTCAGAACCCCAAACAATAGCTTCTGTATGCACATGAGAGAGATGCCCAATGATGGAAATTTTCCATATTCTGAATGCACTAAAAGTACGCTACGTATGAGCGTCGTTTTCGACAGTTCCAGTTACGCTTTTTGACCGCACGTTTGTGCAAGTAACGTCCAGAACAAAGAACTACTCTTGTTGTTCTTTAGGGCGCGTCGTACCTTTTCCGGTTTGTGTGCAATTTGAAATGCTATCCGTCTCCAACCTTAAGAGTGCCGCCGAGTAGGTTTAACGCTAATGTTAGCGGATTTATAACGGGAACGGACGTGAAGCTTGTATACAGGGTGGGTCGCTGTTGTCTGCTGTTTAGCCCAACCTTAGTTCTTCTGCGAAGGATTCTATTGCATCTAGTCCTGATCTAGTTGGTCGGCCGCCCCTGTTAACCCCTGTCGACCCTTATAACATCTCTTGGAAGTTATCGCTGTCTCAGGACACCTTCTTTGTTCGAGAGCATCTTCTACGGCGTCGCAGAGCACCCAAGGCGAGTCTCCCTGCATTGCAGATTCAACAATCCAGTTGCTTGGCGCTTTCACTGACGAATTAAGGTATTGTGAAACTAGCTATAAGCAGTGTGACGCGCGAATTACATTGGCGTACGTAATTTTGAAACATTCACCGCTTAATGCATGTCATTTTGGTCGTGTGTTAGTTGCACAGGGCAATATTGTGTTAAATTTACGAAGCTTCAGTTACAGGCTAAATAGGAGCCTAGCTCCGAGAAACGTTGTCAGCCATCTTGGCCCGTTAAGGAAAGTAGTTCCGGGACCTAGGCGGCCATAGTTGTAACGCACGTATTGTCATTGTGGCATTTGGCCACCCTCTTGTAATACTGTTGACTAACCCCGATTTTATTTGGTTGTGTATATATAATATGACAATAGATCACCTATTTTTCATTTATACATTGCATTTTATTTGTATGTGTATTTATTTAGCTGACAGGAACTAGGATTCTTGTCGTGTTGTGTGTACCCCCTTTGTACAGGGCCCAAGCAACTGAGGAGAGAATACCACCAAGGTAGGTGTAAACATCAGTGCCGTGGGACGCCTCCTAGGGTACGACGCGACTAGGCAGCGATTGATTTTCGGCTTTTGGCCAGTCAGTAGCTAATATCAGATTTTCTATCTGCAAAGGCCGTGGCGCCCTTCAAACTACCTTTGTATCTTTACCATCAAGCACCCCGTTTGTGGTATCTCGTCCTGAACTGTACCCTAGAGTGTGAACCCCCCTCGCGACCGAGTTTTCTAGCCGAGGCATTAGGGTTGGACGGTGCACGCCGGGGCGAGCGCTACTGCGAAAAGTCGTTAGGGGTCTTAATAAGCAATTAATACTGTAACAAAGAAGAAGATTGGACAGACTATAAGAAAAAAAAGAAATACAGTCACTTCAAAGCTACGCTCTGAAAGAAAAGCGTACTTTGAGTTTAAGATTGATGGTTGCAAATGAAATGGAAAAAAAAATGTGGAAGATTTTAAAGGGCTTATTGGAAAGCAGAGGAAAAATCACCGATTTCTTGGTGGTTAACTTTGGATCATACAGTGGGGAGATTGAGGATAATTTTAATGATTTATTTGGATAGTTTCAAAGAAGTGATTGATTGATAGTATTGAGAAAGTAAACTGGGATGGTGCTGATCTCCGGGAACTCGGTGAAGATAAACAAACAAGTTTTCTAAAATTTAAAACCATCAATATATCTTCCTCTTCTTATTATAGGCAAGTGGCCTGTTTTAACCACAAAGTGGTTCTCTGAGCCCTCTTTGCCCTTAGGCCGGGTAGGGGGCTAGCCTTGTCCGTCGGAAGTGAGAAAGAGTTTCCTTGTTTAGGGGTTAACGACTACCACAGGTGTTAGCGTGGTAGACGGGGAGCGTACGATTTTTAAACTCTAGAGTGGCCGGGATTCGAACCCGGGCTGGCCGCCTGAGAGACGAGCATTTGTTCGTGGGGCCATCCGCTCACCTCACCACATTTCCTAGGAACTTAAAAACCAGTGTTGTAGTACCAATACCAAAAGTGACAAAGCCGGGTACTCCCGGGGAATTTAGACAAATAAATTTATTGCCGACTATAGACAAAATTTTAGAAACGACAGTGAGCTCCCATATAAGGTTCTACTTTGAAGAAAATAATTTACTTTTTGAAGGTCAATCCGGATTTAGGAGCAGTCACTCATGTGAGTCGTGAGCATTCAGGAATCTTTCTAGACCCACAGCTAGATTTTTGCAATCACGTTCAATATCTATCTAAGAAATTAGGAAAAAATTGGGTTTTTTAAAAGAATATCAGTACATGTATCTTCCTGGACTAAAAAAATTATTTATAAGATACTCTCATTTTTCCCCATTTTAGCTATTGTATGTCTCTTTTGATTGCATGTAATAAAAATGTTATAAATAAGCTTTAAGTGCAACAAAATAAAGTTATGCGAATACTGTTAAGCTGTGACAGATATACACCTATTGATTATATGTTAACAACACTAGGTTGGCTTTCAGTTAAACAGAGTATAGATAAGGCAAATTTAGTTTTAATTTATAAAATTGAACACAACTTGTTGCCAAAAAATTTAAATTTATACTTAAAAAAAAAGGTCAGAAATGCACTCACATAATATAAGATCAAAAGAAAATTACAATGTAATACAAGTAAAAACAACCAAGCTTCAAAAATCATTATTTTATGAGGGAGTCTGGTTTTTAATGCTCTGCCTGCAAACATTAAAGCGTCTTTAACTTTAAAAGAATTTACTATAGTTTTATTTTGAATTAGTAAGTTAACTATATTATATTTTTGTGTACTTAGTAAGTTGCATATTGTAAATTTAATTTTGTAATTAAAATTGTAGAATTTAGTAGCCAAGTGCTAAATAAATTTAATTTCTTATTATTTATTATTTTACTTATCTCCTATATCCAAACCTTAGTAACTCATTTAAGCTGTGTTTCAAACAGTTGGTAACACGTTATATAGATGTTTAAAAAGTTAAGCGTGATGTGTGCATGCTAAAATGATCTGTACTTCTTAACCTCTAAATCTATATATAAAGCTGATATGATACGGTACTAATTTTTTGCGAACATTTACTAGTAAATTTTTCTGAAATTTTTTTTAACCCGAAAATGGTAAGTATGCAACGTATTCCATAGTTTTTTGTAATTCTTGTAAATCTGCGCAGTAGTAAAACATTTTAGGAATATTTATAATTTATATGCGGTAAAGTTGGCAGAATTTGTATTTGGAACAGATAAACACAAACATTACCTAAAACGTTGTACTAGTGGCATTAATTAAATAGTGATTTGAGTTTATTAAATTCTCTTTTAATTATCATGAGCGATAGTAGCGAGTACAATGAGTAGTTATATTTGACAGCAGCAGCATTACATTAACTTAAAACTTGTGTACCTAAATTTGTAACTGGTGTTAATTTACCATCTGCACAGATTTGCGCGCATCTTTATTTTTACGGCCAGATTATTATTTTAGAAAGTGTTTTTAAATAATTTACGCATAAATTTACTAGTAAATTTCTTATACAATTTTCTGTTTGCAACAACGTGCAAAAATGTTTAAAATAATTTATGGAAAAATTTACTCATAAATTCTCGCATAAATTTAGTATCGTGTCATACCAGCTTAAGTAAAGTCCGTTTCAATTTCACATGACACCGAGTAGGCGTTGAAATTAAGAACGTTTTTTATAACAGTGTAGAAAAAGTGTCAGTTTAAATGTTAGGTTATAAATGCGATATATATTTTTTTGAGATTAATTATTAATAAGTATATACTTAAGCTTGCTAACCCATTTTTTCAACAATATTTTAATGTTGATCCAGAAGATACATTAATTACAAACATGTGAACCGTTATTTTTGAACTATTTTCCGTCGTAGTTGTAGCCAAATTGAGTTCATCTTGCACAATTTTGTACATAGCTGCTCTGGATACCTATCAGCAAAATAATAAAAATCTCTGCAAAATTGCTATGAATGCTTACTGAAAAAATCTTTGCTACCGCGTTTATTATTTCACTTTTTGTACGAGTACGGCCATTTTTTCTGCGAATGTATTAAAGCATTTGTAAACTGCTACTTTGGTGTTTTTATAAAGCTTTTTTGGTATTTTGAGTACAAAAGACAAATTGTCAGAATGGCTTTAAGATGTCAGTTGCTGAGTACACTCTAAAAAAATTTCAATTCATGGTTTACTCGATGTCATGTGAAATTGAATTGAAACAGACTTTATATGAACACTTGTACTAAATTTTGGAATTTTTAAGGATCCACGTAATTAATTTAGCACATTCATGTTCTCACTTACATTGCAACAATATTAACCTTATAGGTACCGTATATCGGGTATACCACGTAAGGTGCACGTGCACCCCGATTTTTGAAATGTTGCTGTAGTTATTACATTTATGCAGTTACGCTTATGACCTTTCATTTTTGTGTCTATATTTGCCTTTAGTATTCATATCTAAGATAGTCTCTTTAAAAGTTATGTTTTATCAGAAAAGAGCATTATTTCGTATAAAACTGATATACTAATATTACACAGAATCCTGATGAAACTAAACATCAACAGGGACTATGTTATCTGTGCCAAAGAAAAAAGGACTGGAAGAGTAGACAAAATATAATAATATGCTTTATCAGACTTTTTCCAATCTCTCGAGTGTTTATCACACAACGTTTCGGGAGTTTCTGATCTACTCCTGTCCTCAGGTGAATGAACTCCTGGTTAGTCCTGAGAAGAACTGATTTTCTGTACGTTTTCTATCACGTACACTGGTGCCTACCCCGGGATTTGAACCCGGGACCACTGATCGCTGTGATTACTAGTCCGGCACTCTTACCACTAGGCCACCAGCGAGGTTATATATTTCTATGTATGTATCTTCTTTCAGCTACAATTGATGCGTTATCCCATTATATGCGAGGTTTTTGTTCCAGACGTGTTCTGCGATCTTGGATTTGATAGTTTCGCCCTTTCTAATATTTTTGCGGTGTTCCGATAATCTCACTCGTAGGGGTCGTTGTGTTTCCTCTATGTATTGTCTTCTACACTCGCACGGTATTCTGTAAATGCAGTTCTTTGAACTCTGATATTTGTTCTGAGGCTTGGTATGCGTCATCATGCCTCTTAGAGTTGTTGTGGACTTGAAGGCAGCTCTTATGTTGAATCTGTTTCCGATTCTTCTCAGTTTGTCGGAAAACTTTTCGGATGTATGGTATTACCGCAGTGGTTGTTGGCTCCGTTTTCTCATCCGCTGCCTGTGTTATATTTCTGTCCATCCTCTGTTAGCGTTTGCTTTAGAGTTCTTTTTGGGTAGCCCATAGCTTTCAGCATTTCTGTGATTATATCAATTTCCCGTTTAAGGTCTTCTTCCTCCGAGCATATGGTCTTGGCTCGGCTATATAGGCATCTCGCGACGCCACTTTTCCCGCTATTGTGGTGGTTAGAATCGTAGTGTAGGTATATCCCCGTATGGGTTGGTTTTCGCTATACTTTTGTTTGTACCGTGTCACCATTCTTCTGGACCAGTACGTCTAGGTATGGGAATTTGCCTTCCGATTCTATTTCCATACTTAATTGATTGGACTTGATTATTGAGATGTTACAGGAAGCCGTCTAGCGTCTCTCTTCCATGGGGCCATATTACGAACGTATCATCTACACATCTCAGCCATAGACTAGGCTTATTCTCATATTGAGATATAGCTCGTTCTTCAAAGTTTTTCATGTAGATATTACTGACTACTGGAGATAGTAGAGATCCCATGGCACTCCGAACTCTTGTTGGAAGAACTGCTCGTCTACTTGGAAGTATGTGGTCTTAATGCAGATCGTTAACAGCTCCATTACCTGTAAATATGTGCGTTCGGCAAGTGTGTCATCCAATTCCAACTTGTTGGTGATTATTGCATAGAGCATCATCTGTCAGCACATTAGTGAAAAGGTTGTTTAGGCCGCTAGTGGGGATATTAGTAGAGTCAGGGCACTATTTTAATTACTTTTCTAGGGAAAGTACTGCCTAATTGTTTGTCTGTACCTAGGGCACCTAGGACAATTAATTTGTTGTGTTGCCTGTAGTCATGCTGGAGACCATATTTTCTTTTTAACTGCTTTTCCCCTGAGGTCATACTCGAGGGACGCTTTCTTTTTCCCAATTGTTTTACTTTTTTAATTGATTTTCTAGGGAAAGTACTGGCTAATTATTTTTCTGTAACTAGAGGGCACTTAGGACAATTAATTTTGTTTTCTTTTGCCTTAGGAAAAACTTATATTTTGATATACGAAATCTAGTACAATTAACTTATTTTGTTTTTACCTTGGTGAAAGGTGCTGTACTCGAAGTCAGTTCTTTTTGCAAGTGATTAAAAGAAACTTTTGTAAAACGATTTCCGTGTAAATTTTTCATATTACTCAAACAATTAGTCTGTTATTATTCCAGTGCTATTGTAAATACCTTTGCCTTTGAGTAAATATAACTGCAATTACTTTTTCAATAATATTTGCCGACCGTGTTCTTGGTTCTGTTTGCCTATTAACCAGATAATTTATTTTGAAAGTTTCGAGTTAGCCGGCACATTTGTACAAATTCTCGCGGTTAATGTGTGTACAATAACTTAATATATAAATTGGCAGCACGCATGTAATTGTTTTGTATACATCGGGTCTGTTTCATGAAAGCGAGAAATCTATACGTTAAAAGAAAATAAATACTTAATTGTTTGTTGATTACGTTAAAGAGAGAGCACCGCTTGTTCAATAGTAAGTTTACAATTCTCGCTTTTCATAATCATTCCCCAAAAAGCATAATGTTTTTTAAATAAGGCACCTAGAGGAATTAATTCATTTTTAACCTTGTGGAAAGGTATTTTACTTGACGTTATTCCTTTGCTAAGTGTTTAAAAAAGGAAACCAATGTGGAAAATGGTCTCGAAAGTGTCTGTTATTAATTTGTTTTGGTACATACCACCTAGTAACTTGTCTGTAAACAATGAATCATTGTTCGTGTTTTACTTTTTGAAATCACCCTAAAGACGTGTCTTAAAATATATAAAAAGCAGGGTCGCTAAAAGGTGCCCACTGTAGATTGTTTTAGACACTAGTATCGTAACAACAGAGCTCAGTTATCCAATACCAACTGTCGAAAAAAGGTGAACTTAAGAAGGAAAACTCATTAAGCGTCAAAGAATCAAGTGGAGTGAAACGGCCAAACTTGTTACGCTAGGAACTCGTCGCCAAAACCTGGTACGAACATGCAGTCGGTCGAGCATTGGCAAACGAGCATCGATGCAACACTGCCATAATACAATATAACTACGGACTTTATATGTACCCTTAAATAACAGCTCTAGTAACGATCGTCCATATAGGTATGGATCCGTATAAAAAAATTTTCACCTAAAAACTGATATTGAGTTTCGTTTAGTGCGAACGCCTTAATATCTCTTTTTTGGATAGTTTATTCTGACGTCTTTGTGACGGCACAACAAAGAGTTTCGGAATTTGTTCTGAATGAACATAAACTGGAAACACTTGGGAAACGACATCTCCAGAATTATTTCAAGAGAACAACGTAAACAAGTTTTGCACTTTGCTTAACGTATCAAAACATTAGAAAATTTACCGCTAATGTATAACTTAATAGTGATGAAAAATCAATGATATGAAAACGGTGAAATGTAATTTTTCACTAAATTTTTGTGATAAAAGTTTGATACAGTTATACATTCCTCGAAACTTTCTGTTTACATGATTCAATGCTTGTGAATACATTCAGATGGAGTTATGATAATGACCTAATATTATGGGAACTTGTGTTCAAAGTTAAAATTTACGTCACTGCAGTGTTACAAAAATTTCCTTGACACCGATGAAACCTTAAAATCATACATGTCCCATCCTAATTTTTGTATTTGTGCATACTGGAGAAAACATTTTCAAACTGTTTTTGAGGTGATTATTAGTTTTAATGTTATATGCAGTATATGTTTTAAACAAAATTTTATGTAAGAAATTTTAAATAAAATATTGTTCTTAGTTTGTAACAACTTTAGGTTAAAATACCTGCAGCACTAATTTTTAAATTAATCTATTTACATCTGGTGTAACAAGTGTTTCAGAAAATGGAGTGGCAGTTTTCACACCTATTTTTAGCCATTGTGGCTGGACTGTCAAGCTCAGGCAAATCATCTTTCGTGGTTAATTTTCTTAAAAACAATATGGACAAGATCTGCAACGTAAAATTAAAAAAAATTATAGTGCTACGCTGAATGGCAACCTCTGTACGCAAAAATTAAGCACATTAGTAGAATTTAAATAAGGTCTCTCGAATATAGAGTCTTTTGATGGGTCTGAGCCTGTTCTCTCTAATAATTGACGATTTAATGAGGCAGATGAATGACTCTATTGTCGATATCTTTACAAAAGGTAGTCACCACAGCAATATTAGTGTGTTTTTTTATAACTCAAAACATATTCCATCAAGGAAAAGGACAGAGAGGCATATCACTAAACGTTTATTACATTATTATTTTTAAAGATCTCGAGATAGAGCTCAAATAAATCACCTAACCAAAACAGATCTTGCCTAGAAAATTTTTGTTTTTCTTTAGAAAGCGTATGCAAATGTCACAACTAAGCCGCACCACAGACATTCTAAGATACCGAATGTCAATTTTTCGATAAGACGGTACCTGCTATATTTAAATTCCAAAGAAGGGGTATAAAACCTCTGAACACAGAGCAATTTACAATTATTCATTAGTGATGTCGGAAACGGTAATCAAGAATTGGGATTTGCTTTCGTGCTTTACATAAACTCGGACCGAAGGAGCACACGTTAATTATTATACAAATATATTTTGTAATCTCTTTCGCAAATATGTCTAAGCCCCATCAGTAACAATTATAATCGAACTTCTAAATATAGGTATCTTAAATTGTTGTTTTGCATTTTACAGAAAATCAAAAACTGCCACATAAGCAGAAACATAATCACTCGCGTAATCACCAATGATAGACGGTTCACTTATAATCTCGTGAAAAGGATATATGTATGATATGCCTGTAACCCCTTATACCGTTTACAACAGTGTCGGGGTGCCGAGCGCACCGAGCCTCTGCGGGTATGTGCATTTTTTAAAATTCGACGAAGGTACTTGAGGTAGTGGAGGCCTATCTAAAGCGCGTGAAATATGCAACACCACTCAGCCATACTGCCGGGCGAAAAGGATATATATGGGTTCTAAAAACAATCAGTGGTTTGACACTGTTCTTTTCATATCGTTCGATAAAGCCTTTTAATGCATCTAAGGCACTCACGGAATCGTCAACTTCACAATTTGCGCCAACTGAATGGGGAGATACGAAGTTATTGTTTTCTTTTTCTGGAGAGTCTCGCATTTCTCCTGTAAACTGTATCAAAAAGCCGTTTCCTTCTGTTCGAATTGGATGATATTCTAAAATATTTCTTAAAAGTTACACTTCTAAACTTCAGCACAGTACCTAGATTACATCTTACCTGGCAAATTAATAGTTTGGTGGAGAGACACCGCAACCGTTTGCCGTCGCTATCGATACACATCTCTGAAAAGTGTGTATGCCACAAAGGAATTTGATGAGTTTTTGTGCAGATATTTTTGATGAGAGATCCACTACAGGCCAACTAATTGTTATTATTTGATTACTTGTTGTAACGGTTCGGCGTCAGGCTGCTGGGGACTTCCCTAACCCCAACAACAAAACTGAATAAATTTCAAGAGAGAATACGCTATCTTTAACACACACGTACCCTACCTGCTTGCCGTCTGTAGTTGCTGCTCATTACTAATATCGTATCTCAGTTATGCGTGTTAGAGTGAACACCCCCTGGGGACAACTCTCTGACTTAAGACTCACGCTATGGATTGCAGTTGGCCCTCATAGAGGGAAGAACTATTGGTGCTAGAAGAAATATTCGAACTTACCAAACTATAGTTGGCGTGGCCACTTTCTAAGATTTACCCTGGCCACCTACGAAAATAATAATGCAGGGTTTGGGGGGGCTGGAACGAAGCGTTGGGTTTTACGACCGACCCTAAGTTGAAACGTAACTTACCTACTATATTTTACAATAAGTAGTTATTAGGCATTACATCATTATACTGGTTGCTATTGTTATTGCTTGCCGATTCTCGTTATTTATTCAACAGTAACCATCATCAGACCTTGTCAATAGTTTGTGCTTGTCTAAAAACTCTATTTAGCCCCTATCAGATATACTGAGTGATTTTTATATTTATTTAGAAAAATTGAGTTTTCTCGAAAATTGTGAGAAATCTTAAGAAGTGCTTTCTTTTCACAAGAGAGATTTTTTTAGAAACATGTAAATTGAGATAAGTATAGAAAAAATCTCCTCGTTTAGAAAATTCTAAAAGAACATTTAAGGGATTTTTGTAACAGTACTTCATTAACAGGATTAGATTAGAATTTCTAAAAGCTATTTAAATACTTAGGTATTAATTAGAATTGAAAAAACATTTCACCTAAAAAAGCGCTCTTGCATAGAAAACGTAAAAAATGATACAAACAGCTACTTTTCGGTAAATAATAAAAAAATCTAAAGAAGTAATTAACATTTTATATTATTTTTTTCTAATTATATAAAGCTTTAGTCTTCACATAAAAAACCTAGAATTTTAATATTAATTTCAGTTACCGCGGAGTGCGGAAATGGGTCTCTAGTGACCCGGATCGAATTACATTTTTTTTAAATTAGTTTTAAAGCACTCAGCAATGTCTGTTTTTCTAATACATACTTGCACATGATAATATAATCATAAAAACTTTTATTTTTGTTGACCTGCAGACTAAAAAATTCTTCATATTCTGCATCACTTTTATCGCTGCCACTATCCTCATCAGACAAAAAAATGAAAGTCGTTTTCGTCATCATCACGCATTAGTTTCGTCATACCATTGTCGTTCCGTAGAGGGGAATTTTATTAAGATCCATTCTGTTTGCCTATTATTCTTTACACAGTGTTGTTATACTCCAGAAAACAAGAAAAAAAAAAACAATGGAGCGCGAAACGCGGAAAACCGGGTCTCAAGTGAGCCGAGCGAATTGTCTCAGGTATACCAAGACATTTTTCCACGAAATTTATTCTACAGCATCTCCATAACAGCTTCGAGGAATACGCAAACACCCAAAGCAGTATATTTGGAATGCGGTAGAATTTATTAAAAAAAAAAAAGAAAGTCCGGGGTCACTTGAGACCCGGTTACCGCAGTCTGAGGGTTATATGAAGTTTTTAACGCCATACTTCTCTTTTCGTTTTTTGAGATATTCTGTTCACAGACACACATACAGACAGACAGACCAATAAACAAAAATATGGTTTTTGAGTTCAGGGGACTCTAAACGTGAAGAGCTGTTGAAAACTCAATTTCTAATTTTTGGGGTGAATCCAATACTTCCTTTGTTGTAAAAGGAAATAAAAATATAGCTCCTGATTTTTGTCACACATCTCGTCCATTTTTGTCTTGCAGAATTTTATTTAGATCTGGCAGCATTGCATAAGTGCATAACAGTGAAATTTCTCTTTCAATCTGACAGCATAATTAAATATTTTGATTCTGTTTATTAATATTGGGGAAAGAATAATTACAATGTTTTAAGTTAGAGAGTATGAAAATGGTTAATTTGTAACTAATTAACAATGAGTTTAAATATTCATTAGTAATGTTAATTATTTAATATGCTTATAATTTGGTAAGTGAAACATAACCTGACATTCTTAAGCTTTCTCGATTGTGTTTTCTTTTTATTTTTAGAATTAGAATGAATTCGTTCCTGCCCATTGCGAATTAATATCTTGAAATTCCTGAAGATGAATTTGCGTACGAAACCAATGATTATCAAACTCTTTAAGTTAATCAAAACAGATGAAGCAAACTTGAGGTAATTTGACATACGTTACTTTTTATGGTAAATAAGATTACTTGAAAACAAAGCGGTATAAGATTCAGAAGGGGTAGTTTATGGAAAAGTCGGGGGATGGTCTTTATTGTAACTTTTCATAATAACTTTTTGCCAGTTCTAGTTCGTGGAAAAGCTTAGAATTTTTCGCATAAAAAAGGTGTTCTTGTTTGGAAACGCTGCGAGCAGTCGTTTTGAGAAATGAAAACTTAAACATTGAAATTTGCCGTTTCAGGAGCATAATCTACTCAGCAATGTTTCTTCTATTACTTTTTCTGTGATGCAGCTCCCTTAAAACACATTTTTTCTTGAAATGAACTAAGGAATCACCTGCCAGTTTGTCCATCATGTCATATTGTGACATCATGTATACAGGGTGATTCTGAAATAATTGGGCAAAACCGCGAACGCGATTAAGCTCGTTATAAGAATCAAAAAGTTTCCATAAACATTAGTCCAAAAACGCATCCTCTCGGAGTAACACCCACCTAAAGAGAGAGTTATATTAGAACTTTTTAACGGACAAGAATTTGATTATACAAAAATATGTACTGGGAAGTCTGATTTATTTAAAAACCTTTTTAGTTCTTTTAGTTTTTTTGTAAAACCTGTAGTTTTTATGTAAACAAATAAAATATAATGATACACGAAGCGCCACTAATCATATGTGGTCATTTATTAGCCTGCCAGAATTGAACTGCGAGTAGTTGACGTCATGCCAGTAGCCTCGTTCGAACGGCAAAATACTTTTGCTTTTGACTAAACTACTTTTTTTCTTAATTTTTGTCGAAAACCATGCATTTTAGGGGCATGAATTCTACCAAATTATGACAATAATAAAAATTAAAATTTGTTGATCTATCTTAACTACAGTACTTGAGAATAAAGACTTTTCCATTAATATATGCTTTCCCGTTGTATTTACTGCGACATACGTAGTTACTGATTTATGCTGTCGAACATATTTTAGGTTAGTTGTCTAGCTTTTTCTTATTAATAAATAAATGAAAAGAAAATTACTTGTCTATTTATTGCACATCTTATTATAAAACCTAGCTTTTCATAAATGATGTTGCTTAAAATTTCTATTATACATAACGTTAATTCATCATAGTAATAGCTTATTGTACTTAGTTGGTATTGCAAATTTTTATTTTGATTTTTTAACAGAACCTGAAGAGTTTCACACTAGATATCCCAAAAATTCTTGCTGCTTTGACCATATTAATCAGATGTGCTAGAAGAGATTTTGCAGACAAATAAGACAGTGGCTTCATTGGCGTTCTGGCTGTTACGCTTATCGTTCCGAAAATGATCTACATATTATCGTAAGTATAAAAACTACTCATGTCTTTTGTTTTGGTATCTTGCATAAAGATTGAATAATCAGAAAAAATATTTTTAAATGTATTTTAATGTTTCTAAAATCCAAGCAAAACATGAATAGGTGCATTGAGATTTCTGAGGGATAAAAGTGGAATCAGAAATGGTATTGTTGGTACCATGATTCTAAATTATACTGTTGTGGAAACTAAGGTGATGCAGTGTGTTCGGGAAGATAAAATAAATTACCAGAATATATAATAAACTAAAATATCATATTAACTTAATAAATAGCTCTGTAACAAATACAAAATTATTAATTAGATTTCGATTTCAGTTTATATATGGAAATTAAATAAATGTTCATTGATTATTATTTAATGCTCACCTTTCTTTAATTCCAATGATTTTCATGTGACAGTTTTTTTAAACTGACATTTGAAATCCCCTGATACAATATATTAATCAATATTGGCATTACATATATATTATAAAATACAATGTGCAGTTTTCAATCCACTTATTTTTATAGGTGGGTAATTATGCTTACACATACTACCACACTTATCAGGATATATCAGTCAGAATAGCAAGCAGTGATTGGTTGCATAAAGGGTCTATCGTTTGTCCATCATGTAGAGAAATGTGTGAGGTAAGTTTTAAATTTAGTGTTGGATATTTATGTTTTTATTATCATCATTTCAGAATGCAAAATATTATCATGTAACAACCCATTATGCAGAAGCATGCATAATGGGTTGCCTACAAATTGTTACATGATAATTTAGGGCCGGTATTACAATCATAGTTTAAACCTCAGAGTATAGTTTAAACTGTAGATTAGCTACCAATAGCGTATTACAATCTTCAGTTTTCTTTAAACCTCAGTTTAAACTCGAGTAAATTTAAACCAAGCTAGGGTATGGTTTAAACCACTAATACTAAAGTTTAATATTTATGTGGGCAGTAATACGGCGATGTCCCTAACCTCACATCATCAATAGAAGTTTTTATTTTTGTGGACATTTATATTTATTTGATATGGATGATATATTTAAGATATTTGATGATCTCTTGTCTGACGATGAAGATGTAATAAATGTTATTGAAATGCCTCGAAGGCCAAAAGTATTCCGTGCACGTAGAAATCATCTGGAAATGTGGGATGATATGGAATTTATGGACAGATTTAGGTTATCCAAAGCCACCGTTTTACTGGTATTAGATACTATCATACCACAAATAGCCTTTCCTACAGATAGGTAAATATTTGTGTCCGTATCTGCTTATTTTGATAAAAGGGAACAATGAGGCGAATGTGTTAACCAAAAGTATTTTGTTTATAGAAATGGAGCAGTAGATCCATTACACCAGTTGCTCTTAACACTAAGGTTTTATGCATCAGGAAGTTTTTTGATAACTGTTGGAGATTTTGGAGGTATTCATAAAGCGACTGCCTCGCGAATAATACCAAAGGTGACACGAGCCATAGCATCATTAGCACCCCAACATATTTGTTTACCAAGAACTAATGGTGAAATAGCAAAAACGAAACAACAATTTTATGAAATAGCACGTTTTCCAAAAGTAATAGGTGCTATAGACTGTACCCATATCAAAATACAATCTCCTGGTAATAATGTGGTGTTTAATTCTGAAAATGTGGATATTATTGTGTATGTCTATTTTTGTAGGGGTCCAACTGCAGAGAATTTCAGAAATCGTAAAGGATTTTTTTCATTAAACGTTCAAACGGTAGCAGATGCACAGCTCAGAATATGTAACATTGTGGCACGATGGCCAGGAGCTGCACATGACAGCACAATATTTAACAATAGTCGTCTGAGGGCAAACTTAAAAGCAAATTATGAAGACTGCTTTATACTTGGGGATTCTGGTTATGGTCTTAAAACGTACTTAATGACACCCTTACAAAATCCTCAATCTCATGCAGAGCAGTTATATAATGAGGCACAGATACGGACTCGGAATGTTGTCGAAAGATCCTACGGTGTTTGGAAACGAAGATTTCCAATTCTCTCTATTGGTATGAGACTTAAAATGGAAACAATTCAAAGTGTTATTGTAGCAACAGCAGTTTTACACAATATAGCAATTAATAATTCAGATGTCATACCAGATGATGAACACCATATGTTAAATGACAATGTAGAAATACAGGAAGCAAATAATATTAATATTGACGGAAATGCTCAAATAATAAGGACAATTTTAATAAACAATTATTTTGGAAACTTGGAGTGATACTGATATTAGTAGGTAGGTACTACACTGTAAAATGATTAGGAAAGACATACATACAGGTGATTTTGTATTTATATATTGTATTTGTAATTAATAAAATTAACTTAAATAAATATTTTATTTTATTGTAATTGTTTATTAATTCGATGCGTTTCTTCATTTCTAAAATTTATAAGTCGTGCACTTCTTTTTTAAACTGCAGCAACTGTTGATGGACCTCCTTCTTCTGCTCCATTTCCTGCTTGACTGCTTCTTGTTGCAGCTTCACCAGCTCCAGTTTTGCTTCTGAGAGCACATTAATTTTCAGTCTGCAATCTGCAGTCAACGCGTTTTTTTGTTTGGACTGCAGTTTGGAGCCCTTTTCCTTTCCTGCAAAACCAGTAATTCTTATTAATAAAACTAGGTTAACAATGAAAATAATGTTAACTTACCTAGTGGTGATGCCACAGAAGTCGCCTGCAGTTGCTTCGATATTGGGGTTCGTAAACTTGCTGGGTTCCATGCACCCCAATTTTTATCCTCACTGTTTAAACTGGATGTGGCTGTATTGATATTTTCGGGCAAGGCAGTACCTGGCTCATCAGCTGCTTCATCTTCAAGGATGACCTCCATATTTTCCATAGCCTCACTGTCGAAGACACTATCGAGACCTGTGACTCCAACGCCCAACAGTTCTTTTATGTCCAAGTCTTCGGTAGTTATTACGACAGGTGTTTTTGCTCCACCACCTGTCTTAAACACCTCGATCTTCTCTTCCGCAAATTTCCTATTGGAGGTCTTTTTCACATTTTCATACTTGCTCTTCAAATTCTTCCAGGTTCGTGGAAATGTACTACTTAAAGAATTAAATTCTTCGGTTATTTGCAACCAAGTACTGTCTTTCTGTCTCCATGTGGTTGCATCGGTCCTCTTGCATTCAATTACGCTTTTGAATTTTTTCACAAGCGTAAGAAGCAAGTCCACTTCACGCTGTGTGAAATTCGGTGCTCGCTTCAAATCATCTGTGTCAGTAATAAAACATATTTGCCTTTAGTATTCATATCTAAGATAGTCTCTTTAAAAGTTATGTTTTATCAGAAAAGAGCATTATTTAGTATAAAACTGATATACTAATATTACACAGAATCCTGATGAAACTAAACATCAACAGGGACTATGTTATCTGTGCCAAAGAAAAAAGGACTGGAAGAGTAGACAAAATATAATAATATGCTTTATCAGACTTTTTCCAATCTCTCGAGTGTTTATCACACAACGTTTCGGGAGTTTCTGATCTACTCCTGTCCTCAGGTGAATGAACTCCTGGTTAGTCCTGAGAAGAACTGATTTTCTGTACGTTTTCTATCACGTACACTGGTGCCTACCCCGGGATTTGAACCCGGGACCACTGATCGCTGTGATTACTAGTCCGGCACTCTTACCACTAGGCCACCAGCGAGGTTATATATTTCTATGTATGTATCTTCTTTCAGCTACAATTGATGCGTTATCCCATTATATGCGAGGTTTTTGTTCCAGACGTGTTCTGCGATCTTGGATTTGATAGTTTCGCCCTTTCTAATATTTTTGCGGTGTTCCGATAATCTCACTCGTAGGGGTCGTTGTGTTTCCTCTATGTATTGTCTTCTACACTCGCACGGTATTCTGTAAATGCAGTTCTTTGAACTCTGATATTTGTTCTGAGGCTTGGTATGCGTCATCATGCCTCTTAGAGTTGTTGTGGACTTGAAGGCAGCTCTTATGTTGAATCTGTTTCCGATTCTTCTCAGTTTGTCGGAAAACTTTTCGGATGTATGGTATTACGGCAGTGGTTGTTGGCTCCGTTTTCTCATCCGCTGCCTGTGTTATATTTCTGTCCATCCTCTGTTAGCGTTTGCTTTAGAGTTCTTTTTGGGTAGCCCATAGCTTTCAGCATTTCTGTGATTATATCAATTTCCCGTTTAAGGTCTTCTTCCTCCGAGCATATGGTCTTGGCTCGGCTATATAGGCATCTCGCGACGCCACTTTTCCCGCTATTGTGGTGGTTAGAATCGTAGTGTAGGTATATCCCCGTATGGGTTGGTTTTCGCTATACTTTTGTTTGTACCGTGTCACCATTCTTCTGGACCAGTACGTCTAGGTATGGGAATTTGCCTTCCGATTCTATTTCCATACTTAATTGATTGGACTTGATTATTGAGATGTTACAGGAAGCCGTCTAGCGTCTCTCTTCCATGGGGCCATATTACGAACGTATCATCTACACATCTCAGCCATAGACTAGGCTTATTCTCATATTGAGATATAGCTCGTTCTTCAAAGTTTTTCATGTAGATATTACTGACTACTGGAGATAGTAGAGATCCCATGGCACTCCGAACTCTTGTTGGAAGAACTGCTCGTCTACTTGGAAGTATGTGGTCTTAATGCAGATCGTTAACAGCTCCATTACCTGTAAATATGTGCGTTCGGCAAGTGTGTCATCCAATTCCAACTTGTTGGTGATTATTGCATAGAGCATCATCTGTCAGCACATTAGTGAAAAGGTTGTTTAGGCCGCTAGTGGGGATATTAGTAGAGTCAGGGCACTATTTTAATTACTTTTCTAGGGAAAGTACTGCCTAATTGTTTGTCTGTACCTAGGGCACCTAGGACAATTAATTTGTTGTGTTGCCTGTAGTCATGCTGGAGACCATATTTTCTTTTTAACTGCTTTTCCCCTGAGGTCATACTCGAGGGACGCTTTCTTTTTCCCAATTGTTTTACTTTTTTAATTGATTTTCTAGGGAAAGTACTGGCTAATTATTTTTCTGTAACTAGGGCACTTAGGACAATTAATTTGTTTTCTTTTGCCTTAGGAAAAACTTATATTTTGATATACGAAATCTAGTACAATTAACTTATTTTGTTTTACCTTGGTGAAAGTGCTGTACTCGAAGTCAGTTCTTTTTGCAAGTGATTAAAAGAAACTTTTGTAAACGATTTCCGTGTAAATTTTCATATTACTCAACAATTAGTCTGTTATTATTCCAGTGCTATTGTAATACCTTTGCCTTTGAGTAAAATAACTGCAATTACTTTTCAATAATATTTGCCGACCGTGTTCTTGGTTCTGTTTGCCTATTAACCAGATAATTTATTTGAAAGTTTCGAGTTAGCCGGCACATTTGTACAAATTCTCGCGGTTAATGTGTGTACAATAACTTAATATAAATTGGCAGCACGCATGTAATTGTTTGTATACATCGGGTCTGTTTCATGAAAGCGAGAATCTATACGTTAAAAGAAAATAAATACTTAATTGTTTGTTGATTACGTTAAAGAGAGAGCACCGCTTGTTCAATAGTAAGTTACAATTCTCGCTTTCATAATCATTCCCCAAAAGCATAATGTTTTTAAATAAGGCACCTAGAGGAATTAATTCATTTTTAACCTTGTGGAAAGTATTTTACTTGACGTTATTCCTTTGCTAAGTGTTTAAAAAAGGAAACCATGTGGAAATGGTCTCGAAAGTGTCTGTTATTAATTTGTTTTGGTACATACCACCTAGTAACTTGTCTGTAAACATGAATCATTGTTCGTGTTTACTTTTGAAATCACCCTAAAGACGTGTCTTAAAATATATAAAAGCAGGGTCGCTAAAAGGTGCCCACTGTAGATTGTTTTAGACTAGTATCGTAACAACAGAGCTCAGTTATCCAATACCAACTGTCGAAAAAAGGTGGACTTAAGAAGGAAACTCATTAAGCGTCAAGAATCAAGTGGAGTGAACGGCCAAACTTGTTACGCTAGGAACTCGTCGCCAAAACCTGGTACGAACATGCAGTCGGTCGAGCATTGGCAAACGAGCATCGATGCAACACTGCCATAATACAATATAACTACGGACTTATATGTACCCTTAAATAACAGCTCTAGTACGATCGTCCATATAGGTATGGATCCGTATAAAAAATTTTCACCTAAAAACTGATATTGAGTTTCGTTTAGTGCGAACGCCTTAATATCTTTTTTGGATAGTTTATCTGACGTCTTTGTGACGGCACAACAAAGAGTTTCGGAATTTGTTCTGAATGAACATAAACTGGAACACTTGGGAAACGACATCTCCAGAATTATTTCAAAGAACAACGTAAACAAGTTTGCACTTTGCTTAACGTATCAAACATTAGAAAATTTACCGCTAATGTATAACTTAATAGTGATGAAAATCAATGATATGAAAACGGTGAAATGTAATTTTACTAATTTTTGTGATAAAGTTTGATACAGTTATACATTCCGAAACTTTCTGTTTACATGATTCAATGCTTGTGAATACATTCAGATGGAGTTATGATAATGACCTAATATTATGGGAACTTGTGTTCAAAGTTAAAATTTACGTCACTGCAGTGTTACAAAATTTCCTTGACACCGATGAAACCTTAAAATCATACATGTCCTAATTTTTGTATTTGTGCATACTGGAGAAAACATTTCAAACTGTTTTTGGGTGATTATTAGTTTTAATGTTATATGCAGTATATGTTTTAAACAAAATTTTATGTAAGAAATTTTAAATAAAATATTGTTCTTAGTTGTAACAACTTTAGGTTAAAATACCTGCAGCACTAATTTTTAAATTAATCTATTTACATCTGGTGTAACAAGTGTTTCAGAAATGGAGTGGCAGTTTTCACACCTATTTTTAGCCATTGTGGCTGGACTGTCAAGCTCAGGCAAATCATCTTTCGTGGTTAATTTCTTAAAACAATATGGACAAGATCTGCAACGTAAAATTAAAAAAATTATAGTGCTACGCTGAATGGCAACCTCTGTACGCAAAATTAAGCACATTAGTAGAATTTAAATAAGGTCTCTCGAATATAGAGTCTTTTGATGGGTCTGAGCCTGTTCTCTTAATAATTGACGATTTAATGAGGCAGATGAATGACTCTATTGTCGATATCTTTACAAAAGGTAGTCACCACAGCAATATTAGTGTGTTTTTTATAACTCAAAACATATTCCATCAAGGAAAAGGACAGAGAGGCATATCACTAAACGTTTATTACATTATTATTTTTAAAGATCTCGAGATAGAGCTCAAATAAATCACCTAACCAAACAGATCTGCCTAGAAAATTTTTGTTTTCTTTAGAAAGCGTATGCAAATGTCACAACTAAGCCGCACCACAGACATTGTAAGATACCGAATGTCAATTTTTCGATAAGACGGTACCTGCTATATTTAAATTCCAAAGAAGGGGTATAAAACCTCTGAACACAGAGCAATTTACAATTATTCATTAGTGATGTCGGAAACGGTAATCAAGAATTGGGATTTGCTTCGTGCTTTACATAAACTCGGACCGAAGGAGCACACGTTAATTATTATACAATATATTTGTAATCTCTTTCGCAAATATGTCTAAGCCCCATCAGTAACAATTATAATCGAACTTCTAAATATAGGTATCTTAAATTGTTGTTTGCATTTTACAGAAATCAAAACTGCCACATAAGCAGAAACATAATCACTCGCGTAATCACCAATGATAGACGGTTCACTTATAATCTCGTGAAAAGGATATATGTATGTATGCCTGTAACCCCTTATACCGTTTACACAGTGTCGGGGTGCCGAGCGCACCGAGCCTCTGCGGGTATGTGCATTTTTAAAATTCGACGAAGGTACTTGAGGTAGTGGAGCCTATCTAAGCGCGTGAAATATGCAACACCACTCAGCCATACTGCCGGCGAAAAGGATATATATGGGTTCTAAAACAATCAGTGGTTTGACACTGTTCTTTTCATATCGTTCGATAAAGCCTTTTAATGCATCTAAGGCACTCACGGAATCGTCAACTTCACAATTTGCGCCAACTGAATGGGGAGATACGAAGTTATTGTTTTCTTTTTCTGGAGTCTCGCATTTCTCCTGTAAACTGTATCAAAAGCCGTTTCCTTCTGTTCGAATTGGATGATATTCTAAAATATTTCTTAAAAGTTACACTTCTAAACTTCAGCACAGTACCTAGATTACATCTTACCTGGCAAATTAATAGTTGGTGGAGAACACCGCAACCGTTTGCCGTCGCTATCGATACACATCTCTGAAAAGTGTGTATGCCACAAAGGAATTTGATGAGTTTTGTGCAGATATTTTTGATGAGGATCCACTACAGGCCAACTAATTGTTATTATTTGATTACTTGTTGTAACGGTCGGCGTCAGGCTGCTGGGGACTTCCCTAACCCCAACAACAAAACTGAATAAATTTCAAGAGAGAATACGCTATCTTTAACACACGTACCTACCTGCTGCCGTCTGTAGTTGCTGCTCATTACTAATATCGTATCTCAGTTATGCGTGTTAGAGTGAACACCCCCTGGGGACAACTCTCTGACTTAAGACTCCGCTATGGATTGCAGTTGGCCCTCATAGAGGGAAGAACTATTGGTGCTAGAAAATATTGAACTACCAAACTATAGTTGGCGTGGCCACTTCTAAGATTTACCTGGCCACCTACGAAAATAATAATGCAGGTTTGGGGGGCTGGAACGAAGCGTTGGGTTTTACGACCGACCCTAAGTTGAACGTAACTTACCTACTATATTTTACAATAAGTAGTTATTAGGCATTACATCATTATACTGGTTGCTATTGTTATTGCTTGCCGATTCTCGTTATTTTCAACAGTAACATCATCAGACCTTGTCAATAGTTTGTGCTTGTCTAAAAACCTATTTAGCCCCTATCAGATATACTGAGTGATTTTTATTTATTTAGAAAATTGAGTTTTTCGAAATTGTGAAAATCTTAAAAGTGCTTTTTTCACAAGAGAGATTTTTTAGAACATGTAAATTGGATAAGTATAGAAAAATCTCCTCGTTTAGAAAATTCTAAAAGAACATTTAAGGGATTTTTGTAACAGTACTTCATTAACAGGATTAGATTAGAATTTCTAAAAGCTATTTAAATACTTAGGTATTAATTAGAATTGAAAAACATTTCACCTAAAAAGCGCCTTGCATAGAAAACGTAAAAATGATACAAACACTACTTTTCGGTAAATAATAAAAAATCTAAAGAAGTAATTAACATTTTATATTATTTTTTCTAATTATAAAGCTTTAGTCTTCACATAAAAAACCTAGAATTTTAATATTAATTTCAGTTACGCGGAGTGCGGAAATGGGTCTCTAGTGACCCGGATCGAATTACATTTTTTTAAATTAGTTTTAAAGCACCACAATGTCTGTTTTTCTAATACATACTTGCACATGATAATATAATCATAAAACTTTTATTTTTGTTGACCTGCAGACTAAAAAATTCTTCATATTCTGCATCACTTTTATCGCTGCCACTATCCTCATCAGACAAAAAATGAAAGTCGTTTTCGTCATCATCACGCATTAGTTCGTCATACCATTGTCGTTCCGTAGGGGGAATTTTATTAAGATCCATTCTGTTTGCCTATTATTTTACACAGTGTTGTTATACTCCAGAAAACAAGAAAAAAAAAACAATGGAGCGCGAAACGCGGAAACCGGGTCTCAAGTGAGCCGAGCGAATTGTCTCAGGTATACCAAGACATTTTTCCACGAAATTTATTCTACAGCATCTCCATAACAGCTTCGAGGAATACGCAAACACCCAAAGCAGTATATTGGAATGCGGTAGAATTATTAAAAAAAAAAGAAAGTCCGGGTCACTTGAGACCCGGTTACCGCAGTCTGAGGGTTATATGAAGTTTTAACGCCATACTTCTTTTCGTTTTTGAGATATTCTGTTCACAGACACACATACAGACAGACAGACCAATAAACAAAAATATGGTTTTTGAGTTCAGGGGACTCTAAACGTGAAGAGCTGTTGAAAACTCAATTTCTAATTTTTGGGGTGAATCCAATACTTCCTTTGTTGTAAAAGGAAATAAAAATATAGCTCCTGATTTTTGTCACACATCTCGTCCATTTTTGTCTTGCAGAATTTTATTTAGATCTGGCAGCATTGCATAAGTGCATAACAGTGAAATTTCTCTTTCAATCTGACAGCATAATTAAATATTTTGATTCTGTTTATTAATATTGGGGAAAGAATAATTACAATGTTTTAAGTTAGAGAGTATGAAAATGGTTAATTTGTAACTAATTAACAATGAGTTTAAATATTCATTAGTAATGTTAATTATTTAATATGCTTATAATTTGGTAAGTGAAACATAACCTGACATTCTTAAGCTTTCTCGATTGTGTTTTCTTTTTATTTTTAGAATTAGAATGAATTCGTTCCTGCCCATTGCGAATTAATATCTTGAAATTCCTGAAGATGAATTTGCGTACGAAACCAATGATTATCAAACTCTTTAAGTTAATCAAAACAGATGAAGCAAACTTGAGGTAATTTGACATACGTTACTTTTTATGGTAAATAAGATTACTTGAAAACAAAGCGGTATAAGATTCAGAAGGGGTAGTTTATGGAAAAGTCGGGGGATGGTCTTTATTGTAACTTTTCATAATAACTTTTTGCCAGTTCTAGTTCGTGGAAAAGCTTAGAATTTTTCGCATAAAAAAGGTGTTCTTGTTTGGAAACGCTGCGAGCAGTCGTTTTGAGAAATGAAAACTTAAACATTGAAATTTGCCGTTTCAGGAGCATAATCTACTCAGCAATGTTTCTTCTATTACTTTTTCTGTGATGCAGCTCCCTTAAAACACATTTTTTCTTGAAATGAACTAAGGAATCACCTGCCAGTTTGTCCATCATGTCATATTGTGACATCATGTATACAGGGTGATTCTGAAATAATTGGGCAAAACCGCGAACGCGATTAAGCTCGTTATAAGAATCAAAAAGTTTCCATAAACATTAGTCCAAAAACGCATCCTCTCGGAGTAACACCCACCTAAAGAGAGAGTTATATTAGAACTTTTTAACGGACAAGAATTTGATTATACAAAAATATGTACTGGGAAGTCTGATTTATTTAAAAACCTTTTTAGTTCTTTTAGTTTTTTTGTAAAACCTGTAGTTTTTATGTAAACAAATAAAATATAATGATACACGAAGCGCCACTAATCATATGTGGTCATTTATTAGCCTGCCAGAATTGAACTGCGAGTAGTTGACGTCATGCCAGTAGCCTCGTTCGAACGGCAAAATACTTTTGCTTTTGACTAAACTACTTTTTTTCTTAATTTTTGTCGAAAACCATGCATTTTAGGGGCATGAATTCTACCAAATTATGACAATAATAAAAATTAAAATTTGTTGATCTATCTTAACTACAGTACTTGAGAATAAAGACTTTTCCATTAATATATGCTTTCCCGTTGTATTTACTGCGACATACGTAGTTACTGATTTATGCTGTCGAACATATTTTAGGTTAGTTGTCTAGCTTTTTCTTATTAATAAATAAATGAAAAGAAAATTACTTGTCTATTTATTGCACATCTTATTATAAAACCTAGCTTTTCATAAATGATGTTGCTTAAAATTTCTATTATACATAACGTTAATTCCTCATAGTAATAGCTTATTGTACTTAGTTGGTATTGCAAATTTTTATTTTGATTTTTTAACAGAACCTGAAGAGTTTCACACTAGATATCCCAAAAATTCTTGCTGCTTTGACCATATTAATCAGATGTGCTAGAAGAGATTTTGCAGACAAATAAGACAGTGGCTTCATTGGCGTTCTGGCTGTTACGCTTATCGTTCCGAAAATGATCTACATATTATCGTAAGTATAAAAACTACTCATGTCTTTTGTTTTGGTATCTTGCATAAAGATTGAATAATCAGAAAAAATATTTTTAAATGTATTTTAATGTTTCTAAAATCCAAGCAAAACATGAATAGGTGCATTGAGATTTCTGAGGGATAAAAGTGGAATCAGAAATGGTATTGTTGGTACCATGATTCTAAATTATACTGTTGTGGAAACTAAGGTGATGCAGTGTGTTCGGGAAGATAAAATAAATTACCAGAATATATAATAAACTAAAATATCATATTAACTTAATAAATAGCTCTGTAACAAATACAAAATTATTAATTAGATTTCGATTTCAGTTTATATATGGAAATTAAATAAATGTTCATTGATTATTATTTAATGCTCACCTTTCTTTAATTCCAATGATTTTCATGTGACAGTTTTTTTAAACTGACATTTGAAATCCCCTGATACAATATATTAATCAATATTGGCATTACATATATATTATAAAATACAATGTGCAGTTTTCAATCCACTTATTTTTATAGGTGGGTAATTATGCTTACACATACTACCACACTTATCAGGATATATCAGTCAGAATAGCAAGCAGTGATTGGTTGCATAAAGGGTCTATCGTTTGTCCATCATGTAGAGAAATGTGTGAGGTAAGTTTTAAATTTAGTGTTGGATATTTATGTTTTTATTATCATCATTTCAGAATGCAAAATATTATCATGTAACAACCCATTATGCAGAAGCATGCATAATGGGTTGCCTACAAATTGTTACATGATAATTTAGGGCCGGTATTACAATCATAGTTTAAACCTCAGAGTATAGTTTAAACTGTAGATTAGCTACCAATAGCGTATTACAATCTTCAGTTTTCTTTAAACCTCAGTTTAAACTCGAGTAAATTTAAACCAAGCTAGGGTATGGTTTAAACCACTAATACTAAAGTTTAATATTTATGTGGGCAGTAATACGGCGATGTCCCTAACCTCACATCATCAATAGAAGTTTTTATTTTTGTGGACATTTATATTTATTTGATATGGATGATATATTTAAGATATTTGATGATCTCTTGTCTGACGATGAAGATGTAATAAATGTTATTGAAATGCCTCGAAGGCCAAAAGTATTCCGTGCACGTAGAAATCATCTGGAAATGTGGGATGATATGGAATTTATGGACAGATTTAGGTTATCCAAAGCCACCGTTTTACTGGTATTAGATACTATCATACCACAAATAGCCTTTCCTACAGATAGGTAAATATTTGTGTCCGTATCTGCTTATTTTGATAAAAGGGAACAATGAGGCGAATGTGTTAACCAAAAGTATTTTGTTTATAGAAATGGAGCAGTAGATCCATTACACCAGTT
>OW679194.1:33101172-33194715 GCA_940337035.1 Agriotes lineatus | reverse complement strand
TAAGCCTACAATACCTTTCATATCAGTGGAAAAAGTTTCGGCAAATCTGTTGCGAATTCTGTGAAGCCGTGTTAAAGTTGAAGTTACCCGTCGCCCGCCGCTGGCTGCCATCCTTCTTCGTGGGGTAAACCGACCCTCTGGCCCTCCGCACCGAATTGGCCCCTGTAGAACCCTTTCGTTCCCATTTGGGGAGCCCGCTACACCTCTGCAACGTCTCACCGGCCTTCGCCGAGGCGGAGTTCGGGAAAAGCAAGTTGCACCCTTTTGCACATTCAACAAAGGTGTCCTCATAAGCCTACAATACTTTTCATATCAGTGGAAAAAGTTTCGGCAAATCTGTTGCGAATTCTGTGAAGCCGTGTTAAAGTTGAAGTTACCCGTCGCCCGCCGCTGGCTACCATCCTTCTTCGTGGGGTAAACCGACCCTCTGGCCCTCCGCACCGAATTGGCCCCTGTACAACCCTTTCGTTCACATTTGGGGAGCCCGCTACACCTCTGCAACGTCTCACCGGCCTTCGCCGAGGCGGAGTTCGTAACTATCGCCAACCCCAAATAACGTGCTTACAGCTATCAGGTAGGAGCTATGTATTACTCCAATTGTGTTCTTGTGCCTAATTAAGTTGCGACTATATTTGTTATGTGTTTTCCGGGATTTCGTAAATATTGCGCCCGTTCACTTAAAGCTTAAGCTTATGTTTTGATTTGCTTGTTGTTAACCAGGGGCTTCACCCCTGTTATCTATTTCGTTTTGTCCGTTGTGTAACCACATATTTAGACCATAAGGTAACTTTGCGTGGGAACCCCTTTTATATTCATGTAGGGTGTTATATTCATGTAGGGTGTGTCTGTTCTCTTTATTAAGCTTGAATTCACCTCCGGGTGATTATTATCAATGTAAAGATTTGTGTAAACTTTAATTCTTTAAATAATAAACCCATTAAAGTCAATTTGATTATTTGTTGAGTTCTGAACCCCTTCTGGGTCATTAATTAATCCAGTGTGGCAAAGGCCGAGTGTATTTGTAATGTAAAGCTGAAAGTACGCCTTTTTGATAAGCAAGCCCCAAGCCGTGGGCCATTCAGTGTTCTTTTGTTATTCTTTAGTGACGGTGGCCTTGAAGGTAAGTGATTTAACGACAAGGTCACCCGGCTACTCGGAGGAGGCTTGGTGAACAACAGGCGGAGGTGTTCAGCAACGTACTTGGAGGACTTCTACATAGGCTACGTGTATTGTTCTTGGTTCTAGACACGTTAGCCACTCCTAATCAGAACCAAGTGGCGCCCAGGCATTTCCTTTTCTGTTAAGCAATCCATCAGGGTAAGTGCCGCCGGTTTTTCTTTGAGCTTTCGAACCACGCCTTCCCGACTGAGTTAAGTGCGAGTAACCGGAGCAACAAAATCTGCTCCAGCACATTAAGATCTGTGTTCTTTTTAGTAAAGCCGGCGAACCCTGTAGTTTGTACCCGTTTTTGAACAATCAATACGACCTATGTCGATATGATGAATTAATACCGTAACAACATATCTAAATGTCCTTGAGATATGTAGAGTATCAGTAAGAGACCTGAAAGAAACTGTAACAATCACTTTATAGTACTCAATTATTTAAGCAATTAGCTATACTTGTTATTAAGAAGCACCATTCAGCTGAGGGTAAGGAGTATTCAAATCAGTTCTACTGACTAGCCGGAGCAATATTTAAAATAATTAGTAAAGATATAACTAGACGATATTTGTATGTCAAATATTGACGTTTGTGAGGTAAGTTAAAATAATTCATGTCAAAACTTATAAGCGAGATATTGTAGAAATATTATAATATAACCTCAGCAACGGGGGTTTATATTACAATAAATACCTCAAGTGGGGCATTTCTATTACAACGCATGTTCCGCCTTATTTTATTGCCAGTTCTGGTCTACCCACCGTGGTAATTGTAGCCAGTGTGTGCTGTTTATTTGTGATTTTGTTTGTTTGTTAATTGTAAGTCATTTTTAATATGTTCTAAAGTTTTTTTTCATTGTCAATTATTTTGTAGAACGTCCCCTGAATATGGCATTAGCCGAAAATGTTCGGGAATTTAAAAAATATATATAAGTGGATCTAGACGAAACCTATAGTTTTATTTACCTATATCTTATATAAGAGGCATGTAACAGTATCATTGTCAAACCAAGCGGCTGCGGGTATCAAACTCACGACTTTCCGAATTCTAAGCTAAATAGCTATTCAAGTTTCTACACATAATAAAAAGTACTGTGATGCCATTGCAAGAATGAGAGGTTTAGCGAGAAATCGATAAAATATTTAAAAAGTAAAGAGCACCTGCTATTGTGGTTTTATTCCTTGGTTTTTTGTTTTAAGGTAAAAGTTCTTAAACGTTTTCACATGGAATTTTTAGTATATTCTAGGCATTTGCAAGACATTTAAAAACAGAATACTGAAATGTTGTGCTTTGTATGTTCAAAATACTGTATAAACAGCGTTAAAAGTAGATATAAATTAACGTAACTAATGTGACTGATAGTATTTGTATGAAGAATTCAGCTTATTGCAAACGCGAAAAAATATTTTAAAAATTGTAGAGGTTTGAGATTTAAAAATGTTATTAAAGTCAGCCCTAATGGAATTTTAGATTGATATGCAAACTCGCAATAAACAATTTCGCACGAAAACTAATTTACCTTACTTTTCGAAAAAAATCGTAACGTTTTAATGTGATTAGACCTGAAAGCAGGGCTTTTTAAAATGCAAAGTTTGTTATCCAAGCGTCGTTGAACCGAAAAAACATAATAGCAGGAATTGTACGTTAAAGGAAATAATAACATTTACTGTATTTTAATTGTTATAGAATTTATATATATTCTAAATACAGAGAAAGGATTAGCTAAGGTAGCTTTTTTAAATTCTGTAAAACGTTGCTCCTCAGTTAAAATTAAACTAAGAGATATTTGAAACCCAACATATATTTATTGTAAGTGTTTACTAGAAATTGAATTACCTGTTTTTAAGATTGTCTAAATAATGCCATAATTAATATACGCGATAATCAAGTTGCCTTAATATTTTTATAGAGATTATAGACTCGTGAAAAGCCTTAAAGGGAGGTTCCTGTTTATCACGTAAGGATTTACACTACATGCTCGACGTTAATTGAACTGCCGTTGCCATGTCTCAAACAAATTTATTAAAAGGTACCTTTTACGTAGCCTGCAGGATTGACGTCTTTCCAGCCCGAAGAGCTACCGATTTGGATTCCGTTTCGAGCCACGATTTCCATTATTTTATGTTCGCCATTTGTCGCTCAACTTTAGTGGGCGTGAGCTTGCTTAAAATTTTATCAGACGTCAGCCTATGTGACTTAGTAGTTTTAGTATTTCACCGTTAATCGGACTGCACCTAGCTAAGTATTCTTTGTAGTTTATTGTTTTACAATGCATGTGTTATTTGCCGTTAATTTTAATTATTTTAGAATGTGTTAGAATGAGATTTTGTATGCGTAAATTATCGTCAATTTTGGCACGTGTTTTAGCAAATACAGTGAAATAAGTTTTGGAAATTATTCTAGATCGTAGTGCAATGTCGCCTTTAATGCTCTCTACCAGTGAGTCAATTTTATTATTTCCTATAAAATTCTGCCGCAAGCCATCAGTTAGTCTTACTAATAACGAGTAAATAAGATTCTTAGACATTTTCTTTCGTAATCGTGTTGCGTCCACAGATGCCCATCTGGCCCGGTTAAATGTATTTTTACAAACGCTATCTTAATAGAGTTTTTTGTTCTGTATTATTTTTATTTGTAAAGCGCAATGCGGTTTTGCGTGTTTTGCAGTTAGCTTCAAAGATAAGGTGAAGTTCAAATTTTGGAGTTGAACACCTTACACAGTTCACATCGCTAGAAGGTTTCTTTCGTGAAAATTGCATTCCATTATTGGCTACAACACTAGCTGTCGCCCTAAAGTAGCAAAACATTATCAGTGTACCGTATCTTTCTAGGCACAATACATTTGATATTTGCAAGCAAACACTTGCTTTTCCAGTTTAATGCTCGCCTGGATACCAATGAGTTACTATGCACCCAATAAGCTTGATAAATAAGAATTAACCAGTAATATTTGGTGTAGTGACTAGTTACTCTTATCTAGTGCAGACGGGGTATATTGTGCTTAGTAATATGTGATCGACCGTCCGACTATAAACACGTTTGATCATCGTGGCTCTTTAAACATCACATTTCATACTTAGATTTAACAGTTTCTTCACCTACTAAAGTTGCGCTTGGAGATGTCTCACATAACCTTCCTTTATATAATAGATAGCACGCCAACCGCCTGTCGGTACATTTATTCTCGTCTTTACGATTTCTACTGCAGCCACTTGTTTACTTGGGTTCGACATAATACTTATATTTCCCTCATTAAGTCTGCTTAGAAATTGACGCCGCCACTGTTTTTATGCGGACGGTAAAGGGGTGGCAAAACCGTAAAACTTGTTTCCCGCCACGTTCATGCAGGAAGCTGACCAAGAGTGAACTAGCGATCATACAGTAGTAAAAAGTTTTCAGAGACCCCGAAACAAAGTGCAAGTTGTGCACGCACATTTCGCATTGTTGCGAAAAACATAATCCTGGTAGGAATGTCCTAAGTACATCACCGGCAGTTAAACGCCACGTGATGCGCTTGACAATAGCAATAATTTATTTTTGTGTTGCAGTGGGCCATCTGCGTCCCTTGTATGTAATGTTTATTTGATATTCATAGTTAAACGTCAGCTTAGGTTACATATATTTTATTATTGTAATAATGTAAGACTGTCTTTTATGTAAACAAATATTTTTAAAGATGGTCCTGCTCTAAACGCAGATCAAAGCCTATCTGGGGGGGGGGGGGGGTGCGCGCAGATTCAACTCATGCAAATTTGACAAAGAAGCGAGTAGTTGCGAGCAGTTGGGGCCCGACCGTATCTGCGGCTTTAGAAGTGAATTGTGCGAATTTATTCAAAGGCAATTTAAATAAAATCGGCGTGAGACCTGCAACAAATCGTTTGCGGCCCATCATTTTAAAGTGCAGCGAAAAAGCGTTTACGAATTAAGTGAACCCATCTTCACCCTGTACGAGGTGAGCATAAAAATTGTACATCATCCAAATCTTGTTCATTGAAGCGCTTCGAAGACCTCATAACGCCAATGAAACCAGTCAAGTCAGCAACCGGTATTATGGGTTGTACCGTCCAGGCCCAACCACACAATCTAACCAGTGTTGAATTTAAGGGTACGCAGCAGCCTGTTTTCGGGTAAAATGTTTTTAGTATAAAATCAGTAAGATATCGCTTCCGGGGCGGTGTTAGAACCCCGCTTAAGAAATGCATTTATGTATGCGAGTATTAAGACAGTTTGACATTTGCGTTTTTTTAAAATACAATTTTTCAACGTCATGTTAATACGTTTTATGTATTTCTTTAAACCTGCATGCTAGTAGCCGCAACTAACTTGCACGTAGGATACTAGATGATTGAAACTTGTCTGCTTTTATTTGATTTATGTTTGTTTGTATGGTTTTTGTATTTTTTATATTTTTTTGTGCTCTGAAGTCAGTATATTTCTATAAACAAATTAGCTATTCTTGTGATTGGTTAAAGTTAGTTTGAGCCCAAAGAGCACTACAGGAGAAACCAGGTTCCTCATTTGGCAGATATTAAGGGAGTTTTGTATCCACTGAAGTAGCGATGGGTTAAAAAAAGCAACTAGTTATTCTAATATAAAAGCTTACGAAACTTCTTGCTCAAATTTAATTTTGCGTTGGTCGCAACATAGTTTGTCCACGAAAGGTCGCAAAGTATCATAATGATAATAATGATAGCTTTGACTTTGGTATGTGGTCATGGTGAAACAATTGGTGTTTCTCCATAGTACTTATCTTCAAATAGTACCTTACTTACATTGCTTTAAAATACTAACAATTATTTGCTTTTCTACTTACACGTGATTAAACACTTTTCTAAAGATCTCGCTGAAACATGGAAAAAAAGAGTCACGGTAGCGGTTGCAATGTGTTAGTTTGATGCGTGGCTGTAAACATGACTAACGTGTAGCTCAATGTGTGAGTTTCTAGTTAATCTATATTTGAATTCTGTTCATATTTACGTTTTATGTTCATTAGGCAGTTTTAAAATGAATACTAGGTCGAAAAATACTCTTTTCAAACTAACTCGAAAACCACTTACATCCTAAGTCGCAATGCATCAGTTTGATACCACACCCAAGTGTCTATACATCAGATAACAGTAAAAAGACGTAATTTCCACTGATGGGTACTTGATAGGAAAGAGGAAAAGTACCTTGAAGATAAAACTTCCGCCCTATCATGCTGAAAAATAGCACTAAGAGTTTATCATTTTCATACTCATGAGACCGACGGAGAGTTAAAGTTACGAGTGAGCGTTAAAGTACGTGTACTGTCACAGTATCTTTCCACGTTCAATTGTTTTGACGATCGCGATCGAGCTCCCTCACTCTAAGCTACTGAAACTACTTTAGACTTGTAACTTGTAATAAAATCGGGTTTTTCCCTGTAACATCCTTTCTAGTTTGATCTTGATTTGGACCCTGTGATCTAGGCCCATCCGCTAATTTTGATGTTTTGATTCGTCCGTCTCGTCCTAGGAGGTGCTTTGTCTCTTCTCCTCATTTTGTCTTACCATTCTGTTATTTTAATACCTCATCTTCCATCTTTCCGTGGTGGTAAATGTCCACCCGAGGTTTATGATACTATATAGAGCCTTCAACTTCTGTAGTTTGGTTGAATGTATAAATTTTGGTATATTGAAAATACCCAAAAAACTTAAATTTAGTGGGCTTTAATTTTATTTATATATTGATATATTCTTAAAATGACAAAGTAGTTTAAAATGAAATAATAGTAAAGCAGCTTAATAATAATGCCCATAAAAGGATATTGATTGGAATAACTTCGTTTTATCATTTAAATTTAAATTTCCCAAAATAGTATTAGTATGTCATTAATTAATAGTTCATTTGTGGTTGCAATTATAATTCAAATTAATCGCAGGTTATTCTGTTGATCAGGCTTTATCTGAAAGAAGTAAATATTATCATAAAAGAAAAAGAAAAGGTTTAATTCTTACATATTTGGTGTATAAAATGTTTAATATCATGATATAATTGGAGATAGACACAATTGGAAACTATTAACCTAAAAAGTGTGATTAATGACAAAGACAAAGGTCATAAAGATTAAAAATAGAAATCTGTATTATCGATTGGTATAACCAAGTTTTTTGGACGGTATTTGAAAAATAACAAGAACAAATCGAGTGTAATTTTTTTAATTCGATTGACGCAAGTTTAATTTTAAACTGAATTAAGTAGTATATTTTACGTGATACAATACTGGTATGTAGAATTACATAATATCATACTTATAACTAGTGCCATATAGGAGAAATAAGTATAAAATCGACAAAGACTTATAAAGGGAATTGTCAAAAAGGATTGCTGACTACAACGAAAAGGATAGCTGATGCAGTTATCAATTGGATTGGAATGCATTGAAAATAATTACAGAGACAAATCCAGAAATGTAATAATATACCGGGTGTTCTATTTAAAATAGGAGTTAATAAAAAATAGAAGCAAAAACAAAAGAAACCTATTTTAGAGGTATTCAACTGGAAAATAAACTATCTCACATAAATGCCCATTAAAAATGTAATAAAAATGTAAAATTAAAAAAAAATCGGTAAAGCCGTTTTTGAAAAAAATGAGACAAACTAAAAAATCACAAGAGTAAATACCTACTTCCGGTTACGCGATTTTCTTCAAAAGCTTGCTGTCGCATCTGCATAGTACACAAAACTTATACATAAAGCTTCAACTCCATACCTCTTTTTGTTCTTGATATATTTTGTTCACAGGCACACAGACACAGAGACCAATGAACAAAAATATGTTTTTTGGGTTCAGGGGACTCTAAAACGTGTAGATCTGGTAAAAACTCAATTTCGAATTTTTGTGGTGAATCCAATACTTCCTTTACTGTAAAAGGAAATAAAAAGGGGAGTAATTAAAGTCTGCGAGGTGAAATAAAATTTAAATTTAAATTAACAAGAATAGGTAAAGACATAAACTAATGAAGAAGTATGTAGTAAAAGCTAATAGATAGCAGAAGTACTCTACGAAAGTGAACCATTGGAGAATAATAATGGGTCAGTTTTATTGGAAAAGTCCATCTGACAGAATGCGAATGATATTGGGAATATAAGAACACAAATTTTTCAGAAAATCATATAACTAGATAAAGGAATCCACCCCTGATCTCCATGAGCAATCTGTAATAAGAATTATTGACATTCCAATACAAAATAGGGCAAATTTTTAATTTAAAAATAGATTAAAATAACTTGAATTTAATGTTCATAGTATATAAAAGGCACTGCAACAAGTATCTTAACAAATTTATGACGGCCCAATGTGTTAAAAATTAATAATCAAAATGAAAAGCTTATCAAAATGTAAATAAAGGCAACACGTTGTAAGGGTCAGTTCAATATATATATATTCATATAAGCTCACAATTTAGCTCTGTATGCAGTGAGAAATATTGAACAAAGTCCAATTAAAGCACAGAGTTGTTGAAATATTTTATTTAATTGCAATCTGAACAGTAGTTGAAGTTATTAAATGCATTGGAAATGAGATGTAAAAGGCATGATAAAGGAAAGAATAAGAAAATCAGATTTCAGAGGGATTGAATTTGAAGTTTGAGTAAAAGAAAGATTTAAGATGGCTAATATAATATAAGGAATATGATAGGTTTAAGCATATTTGAAGCCAGATCAAATAAAATTATATAATACAAAGGGTTCGTTATGTGAATAATATGAGAGCAGAGTTATTAATAAACGTACAGGCCAGTGAAAAGCCATCAGTAGAAAGGTAGATTGAAATCAAAGCAAGATAAGATAAGATTTGCAAAGAGCATGGGAGAACGAGGGCAACTGAATTAAAGAAAATCCAGTGACGTGTTTAAAATAGAACTCAAGTGCCAGTGCATTATAAAAACTAAGTGATTATAGCAGAGCAGCGATTATAAAAACGTTTATGTGACGAGAAATAACAATTTTTAGGTATAAGAAATAAAGACAATTTTTAAATTTAAGAAACATGTTATCAAATTTGATTCCATGATGTAAAATTGTAACTAAAACTAATTGCCTTTTGTTACTTGTAGAATGCGCCGTCTCTCGTAATTCCGACGTCGAATATTATTTTTCCCGCGCACCGCGCACCGGGATTTTGGCCGTGACAATTGCAAAAACCGATGGCAGGCCTTGACACGCTCTTTCTTCGCTAGCAACTGGAAGCGAGCAGTTCATAAAAAGTGTAATTCACAAGTTTGGGGATGCTTGTCTAGGGTTTTTGGTTGGCTTGAAGTAGTGAAGTTATGTAAACCCTCGCGTCTTCGTGGATTTAAGACCACGAACTTATTTAAGGACGATGTTTCCTTCGCTTCGGCGGATTTTTCAGTGATTGTACGCTCGAGCTGTTCTTTTTGTGCCCAAAAACCACTTGGAGTAGCTATTTCGCGTTAGGAAGCCTGTCCTGGCGTGTTCTACTATAACATTTTCCTCCTTCTTACAGCAAGCCGTACCAGGCAAAAACTTATTGCCCGTCTTGAATTCGTTCTGAGTTTATGGAAACGTGCTGCAGGTCTCGCTAGTCGATCTGTCGAGCCTCCACGAAACCGGTTTCCCTTGTCGCCAGCGCTTAGTTAGGGCACAAGAAGGAACCGCATTATGGGGTGTATTTAGCCCCGAGGTTTGGAGTTTTGTTCCCGTTGGAGCAGCGCTGTGTTACGTTCAGGACTACCACCGACGGCTGCAGGAGCTTCTCGGCCGAAGCTCGAGATACGCGTTCAGCGTCTTCTAGAACTGAGCCCCAGGATCTTTTGCGGCTAGTAGCTTGCGAAGCTGCCTGTTTTTAATATGTTATAAACTGCTGTTATGTCAGAAGCTGTGAGTATAGTTAGTACATGTAGTTATTAATCTAGGGCGTTCCTAACATTCCATTTCATGCTAGTTGTTAGTTATTCATTGTAAAATTGTACTGTGATTTAGGATGAAATTAAATGATCTGAAATTATCAGTATACAGGGTGAGTCAGCTACGGTTTGATTGCAATTGTTGAAGCTATCTTTCAGGGAGTGTGTTTCAGCTGGGAATAGAGTTTACAAATTCCCATTAGTTCACCGGGGTGCATTTCCTGTTATCTTCAAAAATTGTTGGCGCTCTGGGCCTTTAATAATTAATGTTCTACTGATTTATTTTCGTTCTTAAGAACTACACGTCCTCCAATCGCTTAGCAGGCGGCCGGCATTTACACCCAAGTGTAACTAATTTTTTATACTGCTTTGAAAGATCGCCCAGAATCTAAATTAAAAAAGCCTAACACTATAAACAATTACAGATCGCGGTTACTAAGCAACGCGATGCTGTTTTGTCAAACAATACGAGCAATTGCTGTAAATTGACTAGTATGGAGCAAAATTGTGATCCAGTAAATTAATGTTTTAATACAATAAAAAGTGTTTCACCAAGTTAAAAAATTTACCATTTATTTATACCAATTACCAGGCATCCGTGGTGGTGTTTGCAGAAGTTCCTGCGACACAAAAATTATAAATTTTTCAAACCAACTTCGGCTGTGAGTTGCGGCTCCGACACCTGAGAATTTGGACCTTCGATAGCTTGTCACTTGAAATGCCAAAGACAGGATTCTTCATTCCAACCGCCCAGGGAGATGTGAAGGAGCATCCTGAACAATATTTTCTGCCAGGAAAGCGACTTCAAGCGAGTTAGAACCTCGGGGTTACCTGCAACCATCTCCGTGGCGAAAATCGACCAGATTTGAAAGGTATGCTTGGATTGCGTGGGAGCCGGGAATGCTAGTGAGCTGCTAGATTACACCTTGTGGAAGAGGTCCATCGTATTTCCAAGTGTCCAGATTCGGCTCAGTTTGAGTAATTTGAATGGCGTTAGTAGATATTGCGGTTTTGTCAGAAAATCGAAGCAATCACAGGAAGTGGAACAAAAAGAGCAGCGGGCTTCGTTTTACGTCACACCTAAACAAAAGCAAGTTATTTGTTGCTAGGCGGGAGTTTCAATTCAATTTACCTGATGGTTCCTTGCACAAATTTTCACTTTTGAATCTTAAAATACACCCTATATGTACTAACGTCTTTCTGTGTTAAAAGTCAAGTTTGTGAGGTTATGAGTAACCGAATCTGGTAGAGCAGTTGTACTAAAATAAATTGCGTATATGAGCTATGCTGAGCCAAATAATCTAAACAAAATTTCAAATAAAACTCAGATTTGAACCCAACCTGAGAGAATTAGTTTTGTGTTCTTGCCGGCGCTATCCCAGAATGTTATTGCAATTCGATAAAATATAGAAATGGGCAATTAACCATTTTATTAATGTATAATAAGTACATTTTATTTTAATTAGCCTAAAATACTGACAGGCAAAGTTTGCACAATAAAAATACCCTGAGTAGTACAGTGATTTGCCCTGATTATTATTTTATATTTAAAGAAAGCCTTTTACAGCTAAAGCAGTCAGCTTAATATATATAATCGTGTATGTAATAATTAAATTAAACAGAAACCCAGGATTAAGGGCGTAACAATTAAAGTTGTTAAAAGTGCATGCTTAAGCTGTGGACAAAAGAGTAAGATTTAGAACCCAATTTTAACAAAACCTGAGAATAATAGTAAATTTAAACAAAATAAATTAAAAGCATTAAGACCATAACAATATATTGCAATGATATTGGTACAGGAGTCTATAAAAATTCAGATTAAGTAGATTAAAAGTAAACAGTACTCGGAAATAATGCGGTTGAATTTAGATGTGAAATGGATATTAAAATTATGAATATGCATTTCGTAAAGAAAGGAAATGGAACTTATAATTTCATAAAATGAAGCTGATTGAGAAACAGAAGAATTCTAACTTAATTGAATATCTAATATGAAATTGGAAATTAAAGACAAATACTTTTTCGAAATATAATATTGAACATAGTAGGTATTAATCAAATAATAAAGATTTTATAGTGTGTCGGATTGCAAAAATAAGCTAAATCGCTAAGGAGATGTTTTTATTGATTGATATATAAAATTTTGAAACAAATAGTATGTATCGGAATCTTGTAATTAGCAATTAATAAATAAACCCTTTTCAAAAGTTTATAAAACATGTTTGGTGTATGGAAGGGTTGGAGTTTAAGATAAAATTAGCGTGGTGTAAAAGAAGTAAAATAAAATGTTAAATGGATAGAAGGTATGCAGCCTATATGAAGGAACATAAAGAATGTGGTAATACTAAACTAAAACAGTTATAATCTACAAAAGCAAATAAAAGGAAGAGGAATACTGATTGGGGATTATTGTAAGATTACATTTTGTATTTGCATCGATTGAATTGGATAACAAGGAACGATTGGCAGTCGTTGATAAAGAAGAAAGGGAAAACAGATTCCAGGCTTCAATACACAATACTGCAGAGATGCTAATGCAAGACAGTAAGAAGGATGCTGAGGAAAGGGAAATCAGATTCCAGGCATCTATTCAAAACACTGTAGAGAAGCTACAAGAGCAAAAAGAAAATGCAGAACAGGCGCTGCATAATTAAAGTCAACAAACACAAAGAGAAGACAAAGAAGCATAAAATATTCAATAATAATACAGAGGTATGGCACAGCATTATAATCAAAAGATTTTTAAGATGACAATTAAAAACTCAGACGTGTAAATATGTAAATAACAATCCTTAATGTTAAAATAATGCCGCAGTTACTAAATATAAATTCAGTTAAAAGAAATGTAAATAAAAGGATGGATGTTTTTACATGAACAGTTTAGGAAATTAATAAGAATGAAAGGAACATTTGATAGTACTAATTATTTTTAAATAAATAATTACTTGATCTTGTTGATTTACATTATTATCAATGTGCTAGCTAGATTAATTAGTAAAAGAAAGAAATGATAACGCAACATTCAAACGTTTTACATATTAATACAAATAAAGTAAATAAAATAGTATTGGAAACAACTAAGAGAGAACATTTCTACTATAAATGAAATGGGAAATATTTAAATGAAAAAAACAGAAATATTAATATAATGTTAGAATTTTTAATGATTATTTTAAATGTAAAACCTGTAATAAGAAATGATTTATTATCACCAATAAGGTAAAATAAATTGTTGTCGTGCAGAAAGTGCCGTAGACGATAGAAAGATCCTGGACAGAACCCAATAGAGAATGGCAGGAAGAAGATTGTTGCCAAGCCAGAAAGTGCTAGAGACAATATATATAGAATGAGTGTAATAAATACAGTATGGTATAATAATAAAATGATGTAATAATCATTTAATAATTAATTATACTGAAAGAAGAATATTGCTGAATGAAAAGAATATTGGTAAAGATGAATTTACATTTTAAAATCTGGATAGAACAAATAAATATCAAGAAATATTAATATTATTAATGAGAAAGAAGGTCAAGTGACAAAGTATATTCATAAAACATTGTAGTAAATAGGAAGAAATGTTATATAGTAAAACGTATACAATATCTTTTGCACTAAAAGAGCAGGAGAAACTTAAAAGAAAAAGAATGTTAAAACATAAAGCAAAATGAAGTCCTATTATAAATAATATCGAACAGAATTTTTAAACGTTGTTACTTGTGAATAGATATTTGTTAGTGTTTTATTTTGAATATATAATTTTAATTATTATTAAGTTGTTTAACAGATTTAAAGGTTATTACTGATTGTTTATGTTAAAAGACTTTCAAAGTTAATATTGTTTAAAAGAAAATTTTAGAAATAATAAAATCATTAATTATTTTATTATTCTAAATTTGAGGAACATGTTATGATATTGGTACAAGGGTCTATAAAAATTCAGATTAATTAGAGTAAAAGAAAAGAGCAATTGAAAATAATGGGGTTAAATTTAGACGTCAATTGGATATTAAAATTATTAAGATGCATTTAGTAAAGAAAAGAAATAGAATTTATAATTGCATGAAATGAAGCTGATTGAGAAATAGAAGGAATCTAACTTAGTTTAATATCTAATATAAAATTGGAAATTGATAAAAAATACTTTCTCGAAATATACTATTGAATATAGTGGATATTAATCAAATAATAAAGCTTTTATAGTGTGTTGCATTGAAAAAATAAGCTAAATCGCTAAGGAGATGTTATTATTGATATAGAAAATTTTGAAACGAAAAGCATATAACCGAATTTTGTAATTAGAAATTAATAAATAAACTCTTTTAAAAAGTTTATAAAACATTGTTTGGTGTATGGAAGGGTTGGAGTTTAAGATAAAATTAGCGTGGTGTAAAAGAAATCAAATAAAATGTTAAATGGATAGAAGGTATGCAGACTATATGGAGGAAGATAAAGAATGTGGTAATACTAAACTAAAACAGTTATAAACTACAAAAGCAAATAAAAAGAAGAGGAATACTGAATGGGGTTTATTGTAAGATTACATTTTGTATTTGCATCGATTGAATTGCATAACAAGGAACGATTTACAAGGGAAGGGGATCGCATGGAAGTTGTTGGCAGAGTGAGCATGTTTGTGGGACTTGTCAAGTGATGTCTGGTTGCTTGTCTCTGGTCAGGATTCTTGATGCTAAGCTGTAACGTACTTCAAATAAGTAATTTGGATTGAATATTAAAGAAACACAACTACGACTGGGGTCTGTTTCTATATGTGTTGTGATGGGCCTGTGTGTGCTGATTCATGAGACGGACTGGTTTCCTGTGTTAATTCGGATCCTAATTCTGAACATTTTGGCAGTTTGAATGTCAGTTTAGGTCTTCACCGTGATTTTGAGTGGAGCGGTTGTGGTGTGATAAGTTGCAGAGTTGGAATTGGATTCAGCAGAGGAGAGTACTAAGTTCAATAAAAGGTAAATGAATTCAGGTATTAAATAAGAACTGATCGAAAATAAAGATTAAAGTGAATTAATTTAATTAAGGAAGTGCTTACTATTTGAGATTGTCGTATGACCAATGTAACGATGAAGTATTTGTGATTGAATTTTTCAAAAACTAGTTTGACATACCATTTGACAAAAGTTTAGAATTGTCATAATTAAAATAGGAACATCAAATTTCAGAATAAGCAATCTAGATAAAAAGAATCCGCTCTGATTTTCAGTCAAGTGTATCTACAGTAGCTAGCCGAAAATAATTTTTATATCCAAAATAAATAAATAGGGCAATTAAATTGATTAAAATTTAATTAGAAGCCTAAAATTATAGGCAAAACAATGTGGAGCCTTGACCTTAACAATATATCCTTTCGTCACTTCTTTAGAAGGATTAATTTGGTAAAACTTCCTGGCATTGCAGACGATTTAATTTAATGTGAATGTTAGGAGGCTAAAGTTTTCCGATAACTTTTTTAATCAAACTCTGTCCTTGAATTGTTTCATCAATGCTTTTCTCGCTAACATATCAGGACAAGAAGGTTTTTACATGGAGTAAAACCACAGTGTTTTGACTAAATATTTTTTTTATTATTATAGTTTTAATATTCAACTTCAACTTAGCACATTCGCTTTAGTATTTTCAAGGATATTTCTATTTTTCAAAAATAGGACACGTCTGTGGCGGTTATTCTTGGAAGGTTGAAAGGTCTTGAATATCAACGCTTAACCGAGCATAATAATCATAAGAATTATTTTTAAGTTACCAGTTGGAAATGTTAAGGTCGGATGGAACTGAACCGCAGCACTCAACCAAACCCGCATATCTAAGGTTTCAATTTCGAGCTTTCACTAAAAGGATTGCGGTTATGACATTCGCCAGAGTAGGAATTCGTGTTTCTGTTAACTTCCAGTATTATTACTTTGATGGCATTCCCCAAATGCAAGGTATTCTGTGGACCTTGTATTTGATTATCACTTCTTTAGAAACCGCCCAGGCATAATTGCTTAAATTTGCTGCATTCCCGTATGCAGGGTTGGAATTTTAACAGAAATATAGCAAAGAACATCTTTATTTGAAAAGAATTTATATGTTACTGTCTCTATTTCATTATTAAACCATGTTTTCTTTCAGAAAGATACCATGCAAAATTGTAGCTTAAATAGTTTATGATTCCTTTCGCAGAGTAGTCACACTTTATACAATTTCAAGGTACACGTTTGAAGATATAGTGGCAGAAATAGCTGCAATGCACATATGTTTGCCAAACGAAATTTGCTGTAAATTTCTGTCTGGAAACTGCAATTTATTGCAAATTCTGGCACACGTGCCACTCATATTAGAATATTTCACTTTGTTTCTGACATTGTTGTGTGTGAAAGACGTGGAAAATAGAAGCCTCTTTCTAGTTTTATACATTCCCCTCAAACGTGTTGTGCCAAACTTTCGACTATGCTGACACACATTTGCACTGCTTCTTGAAAACGATATAACAAACACAATAAATATTCAAATGTGCTATTCCATTCTATTGTATTAAAAATGTAATAAACTGGAAACAGTTACTGCATCGTATTTGGCTAAGCTGGTTGGCGTATTCTATTAACAATTTCTGCAATTCCACACATCGCGCAGGCACTAAACTGCAATTTAGAATCTGCATCGCGAAAGCCTTCTATGCACCGCAGTTTCAGTGAGGGATGAAATTACCTCCCTGCGTCGTTATAAATCTTTGTACTTTTCAGGTTTTTTTGTACAGCGATATAACCTGCCATTTCAGCTTCGAATTTTCTCGCTTGAAGTTCGTGGTTCAACCGGTATTGCTCGTTCGTTCTCTAGAACAAATTTTTACGAAATTGGCACTTATCCGATTAAGTAGCGCTGATAGATCTTATAAAATCACTATAAAAGTGATATACACCTAGCCTGAAGCAAAACTGAACATCGAGTGAAAACCAACTGTTGGCTTTATGATAACGTTTAAAAAGGTTCATTGACTGTTGATTAAGTTGCAACTTGTCTTAGTATTTAACTTATATAGGAGTATGCCGGGTGCGTACACACGTACATTTTACTCTCAATTTCTTCAAATTATTGCTATTGGTTGGATTTTGTAGAACTTAGTGGTCCACGACTTCAATCTGCGTTCCAGCTTTCGATGCCTAGTTATTGTTCAATGTCTGGTTTCGCCAACTCCTTTTCTTCCATGCTTAACCTAATATAAGTGCTCTATTTGGGTATGTAAAATCTGGAATTCGCAACACGTGGCTGTTTTTCCTTTAATCGCCTGTGTAATGCTTGGCTTCTCATATATTGTTACAGAGAAATCCTGTTCACAAAATACAACAAGTTTGGAAGCTACTCGGACAGCGTGCAGGAGCTCACTCGCACTAGTCGAAACCATTATTGCACCTGGAAAGATACGGTGACAAATTCGTGTTGTTTTTATGGGTGCGGAAATGATTCTAATTGGGGCGTGTTTTCCAAGAAAAAGGGCCCTCGGTCGCTCAGCCAACAGATTAGTGTCATGCTCAATAAACATTATTATTATTATTATTATTATTATCTTGAGTTATAATTTCTCGATTAAAAGAAACCAACCAGTATAAAATCTGATAAGGCCAAATCAACGTATCGGACTGACTCAGCTACTGATTCTGAGATTGTCAATAAATTACCCTTAGTTTAAATACACATGTGGTTCTACCACGGTATACAAGTTACAGAATCCAGTTTTACGTAGTAATGACAAATTCTACAAATATCGATCTACACAATGTAATGGGAATGCGCTTAAAATTTAGGCCCGTTAGGCGGTTAGTTCCTAAAGTACTTCATACGTGTAGTTATCCTTGCATATTCAAACTGGGCTGTGATCCACCAAATACATTACTGAAATAATTAGAGTAGGTTCACTTAGCTAGATACTGTAATTTACTGACAGCAAGAGATTGAAAATTTTATTACTTTGGCGCTGAGCGAAGGCAGATGGTGGGCTCGTCGTCTAGACATCTGACACGTGAATTATGGCGGCTGTAACTGAAGGTATGAAGACGGTTTGAAGTCAAAGAACGATGACGGCCTCAACTTAAAAAAATGTGCAGTTGCGGTAGCTCAAAGTGTCGATGGCTAGAGGAACCAAGTAAGTGCGATATTCGTTATAAAAGTGAGATAAAATTTTCCCATACTCAACGAGGCGAGCACAGAACTTAAAAATTAAAGTTATGAGTAGAAAGTTTTTCATTCCGGTGAAGACTTCAAATTACCACAAAAGTCGCAATGCTCCGACACGGCTATCACATCGCACAAAGCGAGATACTTTAAACAGCGCTCTATTCGCTTGACGGTAGTTAACTAGATTTGTGTGCATAAACATCAGTGGCGGCATTAATCTTTCAAACTGCCCTAACAACATACTCATCACCGCTTGGTTTGTTTTTTTCTTCCATAACTTATTTGCATCTCTAATCCCCTCAAAGATATTCCTTAGCACCTTTCTTACCCATATATCCACCTGTTTACCTTAGTACTTCACAAAATTAAGGATTCCTGTCCATCAGAACGTAGTTGCGCGTATTATTGTTCTGTGTATGTTCAGTTTGGTGCTTCTAAGTATTTATTTAAATTTTATTATTGTAATATACTTGTTATTTCCTTTTAATGACTTTCATTTTCTCTTTCCTTGCATGCTTTGCCTTTCTTTATTAGTGTGACTCTCCAGTTTCTAAACTGGTATAACTATTTTCTTCAATTGCTCGTTAGAAAACTGCTTGCCTTTATGCTTATATTATGTATCTAACCCTTTCTCTTCTGGTCAAACTTTCAAAAAGAAATCTCCTATTCGCCTTTCTAATATTTGCTTTTGTGCTTTTAGGATTCATACAGATATTCTACACTCCTGCTGTTTTGTAGGTTTCGTATTGTTTTATGATTTTTTACTCCGTTGGCACTTCTGAGCCAGCTGCGCTATTTTGCTATTTCGGTCATTAATTTCTTGTCCCTTCTTTCTTTTGAATGATCTCCTTCAACACCTGTTCAAAGTATTGTGGCCATATATATTTCCTTATAAATCTCTTATCGGGACCTTCTCTTTATATTTGTAGTATATTTAAATTTTCTAAAGTTCTTGTTTGCTCCTTTTGACTTCCTGATATAAGTTTCTCTTTCTGGGCAATTTTCCATTCGTATCAACTTTATTTCTAAGCTTTTTCTTTTCTTTCTTCTGCAGATTTGCTTCGCCCTTCTTCTCGTTGGTTCATATTTCTGTCTACTCTCACCCTTGTTAATCATGTGGATTTCCATTCTTACTTTACGAGGGAAGGGGAAACAATTTTGCCGTTCTTTGTCTTGGTGTGCCTTGAGAAACAAAATTTTGATATATGTCATTTTGTATGTTGTTGTCTGTCAGTGTTAAAAGTTTCATCGAGATTCACACAAAACTTCGGATTTTATAGTAGATTCAATAAAGTGTGTTGCAGTAGTTATTAGAAATGGAGAAAATTGAACACCGGGCAGTGATTAAATTGTTGACAAGGGAAAGTGTTCATTTTACTGAAATCACTCAAAGGTTAAAATCAGTTTACAAGGATGCTTCACCGTCAGAATCCACTGTCCGGCGATGGGCAAATTAATTTAAGCGTGGCAGAGAGAGCCTAGAAGATGATGTAAGAAGTGGAAGACCTGCAACGACACAGAACCCTGAAATGGTTGCCAAAGTGGAGAAGTTAGTTTTGGAAGATAGGCGAATTACCGTTAAAACGATAGCCAAAACTGTGAGGATTGACGAGAAATCGGTTAGATCGATATTGCATATGAATAATGTTAAAGAAAGGAAAGTTTATATATCTATATCTAGCAAGCGTTAGTAACTAGGGTAAAAATAAATATTAGGGACAGTAGAATGTAAACAAAATATATTGATTTGAAAAGGTTGTTTAATAAAAGCTAATTGAAAAAAGCTGCCTAATTGACTGAAAAGATATGTTCTGCTAAAGACGACGACGACAAGATACAAATAAGGTTTCAGCTAGATGGGTGCCGCCAATGTTGACACCTTTGCACAAACAAGATCGAGTGAACATTTGTCTCGAGCTTTTGGAACGTGTCAGCGCAGATTCTGACAATTTGTTTGACCGAATTGTCACTATGGATGAAAGTTTGGTCCATCACTATGACCCTGTCACCAAACAAGCCAGTATGGAGTGGCGGCATTCCAACTCTCCACCTCCAAAGAAGTTCAGGGTGAAACCTTCAGCAGGCAAAGCGATGCTCTCAGTTTTCTGGGATTTTCGTGGCGTCTTGCTTATAGACTTTCTCGTCGTACTATCAATGGAGCATATTACTGCAACCTTTTGACTAAATTACGGTATCAAATCAAAATCAAACGCAGCGAACTGCTGCGAAAAGGAGTTCTCTTGCTGCACGATAATGCGTCCTCCCACATGTGCGCTGTTGCGACATCAAAAGTGAAGGAAATGGGCTTCGAAGTACTTCCACACCCAGCGTATTCTTCGGACCTGGCACCCTCTGATTTCTTCTTGTTCGGAAAATTTAAAGCTCACCTTCGTGGAACGCATTTCCGAGATGACGACAGCTTAAAAACTGCAGTGACTTCGTGGTTAGAGGGTCAAACTTCAGAGTTCTATAAGGAGGGCATTATGAAGCTGAAACATCGATGGGCCAAGTGCGTTGATTTACCAGGCGACTACATAGAGAAGTCCTAACATGTATTTAAAATTGCACAATTAAAGCATTAGTACTTTTTGAGAACGGCAGAATGTTTTCCCCTTCCCTCGTATTATTTAGTTCCCCTAATGTTGGTCTACATTCTTCATCCTCGCCAGTATTCATGATTTTGTGGTCGGGGTTCCCAATCACAGGGCTGCTGCTTCGGTGGTGACCGATTGAATTTGCATCAGTTTGGTTTCAATATATTGTTCTAAATCTTTTCCGAGTTCTTCATCTATTATCTTATCTTGCAATTTCACCACATGATATCGTTTCATTGCTTCTTTATGTGGAGTTCAATTCCACCCATCGCCACGATAAGATCTCAGTTGGTTAGTTAATATTATGTATGTCTTTATGAACGAAATTAGTATTCATTATTTTATGTTGTTCTCCATTTGAAATTTAATGAATCTCTTTCATTTTTATTTCATTCTGCATTTTTAATCTTGCCACCTGTGGTTTTCTATATAGTTATTTTATTTTCAACCTTGCACTTAAATCTCCTTCCACTAATGTTAAGTCGTATTTTAGTTAGAAATGTTGGTATAACCTGCACACTTTAGCTCAAACCGCTGCAAAATCCGCCTGTTTTCTCTCCCCCTATTGAAAATTGTGTCTCTATTGATCATTCCTCTTCTGTGTTTTTCCTATAAAATTTCCAGAATGTCCAGCTTATACGTTTCCATAGTTAGAATTAAGTTTGTTATTAGTTTAAATTCCACGCTATGCTTTCTACCTGATATCCACATTTAATCTGATATTCCTTTCATTATTTCCTTTTTCATGTTCTTGGCCATTTTCTCTTTTCTCGTTAGTTCCGTTTGAAACAATTCTTTGGCTCCGCTTATTTGTTTCGCCAGTTATCTAATTATTTCAGGCCAACCTGTATATTTTTACTTGAGTTATAATCCGTTGTATTTCGAATTATTTCAAATTTTTAGTCCGCTCACTTTGTACCGATTCTGGAAAGTCCGTATTGCTCGTTATCGCGACGTTCCAGCCTTCAGCTGTTTTTCGCTTGTTGGCCGATCTGCGAGCATTCTTTTCCTGCATTTCGACGAAGCAACTCGCTTCTAAGAAGGCGTTGTGTGTGCTTATTTCGCCACGACAACTAATTTAGTTTCTAAGAGCTGATAATCCGAATTAGGTACGATGGCGCTTTTCTGTTTGTTATCCCCACATTAATTATATTTTCTCTAGCTCTTAAATAATATTGTAAAACCGGAAAATTCGATCTGGGAAGCTAGGCCGCCGTGCTGCTTTAATTTTCAACTCCGGCGGATGTCCAGCCTTAATGCTTCAACCTGGGAAGTGATTCTGCTTCGATCACGGGTCCATTAAGGAAACTCCTGGCTGTTTGGTATAGAAACCCCTGACCAGTTTTTCCGTCATGGATTAGCGAGTGCCAGGAACTCAAGGTTACTGCCACCCTTGACGGTAATCAGTATACTGAAAGCAGATGGTTGTCCCGGTCTTCGAATTGATTTGGCTCGGCTGTTTACAATTATTTTGCGTTAATTATATTTAATATTTGGAATTTGAATTCCGAAACCAACCACAGTCAAGATTCGCATTCACAATCACTGTAATTACTTAATTATATAGTTCAATTTAATACATGCTTTTGTTTGATATGTATCTGGTTATTATTATATTTAATCTTGATCAATATGAAAACTGTAATTTTGGTGTTTAATAGGCCCTTTGTAAAAGGAGCATTCACGCCTTTTGAATTCAATAACCTGGGTAGAAAGGTTTAACGATATGAGAGTGATAAGCTTATCCCTTGAGTTATTTGGTAATTACAATTAATTTGAGAACCTGAAAGGGGTTTCTAACCTTTGTGCGTGTCGCAACCTTGAATATATTTACACCACTGTATTATGACACTTTGTGATTAAATTACTTTCAAGGGCCTGTAGTTTGGATTTCTGGCGCCCAATTTTTTAAGATATTGCAGGAATAGACCTGGTGATTAGAACCCACGACTTAATCGCCAAAATTTGAGTTAGCTCGGCCATCGCGGTAAGTAAAGAGTTTTCAGAGCAGCCGTGGTGTACAAACTGTAGGGGGGTTGATCTGCGATTTTTTTTACTACCTTCGATTATTTTAATTAATCAATCGCAGGTCGGATTTCGTTTCACGTTCAGCTTTTTAATCGTTTTGTTGTGGTTGTTACTTGTTCTAAAAATTATCTTCTCTTGTTCCTTCGCCACATTTTACCTTCTACCACCAACTTCTGATACATAACCTCTACATTTCTCCATTTGCTGTGTGCATAACCACACACGCTATATAGGGAAACGCCAATGGTAGAATTATAACCCCAGCTGTGCAGCTATACTTTGTTGAATTTATCTCTTTGTGCTTGGTATTAAATTCACTGCATGTGTGAAACTTTAGAGTAATTTGCAACGACTGTAATTAAGTGGTTGCCTGAATTGACACGTTATAAGCGAAGTATTTTTATTTTACTATTTTGCAAAAATGTCACCAAGGATATAAATGCTTCTAGCACAGTATTTTCTTAAATCTAACAGCACAACTCCACAAACGTAAAGTTTAGGTAGCCTGCCAAATCGAATTTTAAGACACTTAATCAAGCTCACTTTCAACTTGGTAGAATCTGTACAGAGAAACAAAATTTAAATTTGTTTTACATAATTAAGCTAATTACCCAAAAATGTTAATTATAACATTCAAGCTACTAACTGTCACCAGCGGCAGATGAATGTACACAAGTGAATCATTAGATCCGCCAAATGAGAACCACGCTGAGCATAATAATGTTATACGGATTTCAGTAGACATGAATCAACAGGACAGAGGTAAAGCGTCGAACTAATGAGATCACGTACTACAAAGACCTTTAATTGATCTGCCGGTGCTAACGATTCCTTTCCATCAAAAAGCGAATTCCGTGGACCAGCGGGACAAAATATTGGAGTATTACCGCTTTGTAAAGATTTATTGGCAGTGTTTCATTAGATTTCAATTAATTAGTCAGATAGCTGAGTCGTTGAAGGAGACACTCTACCTTATAATTATGGGCAGACTTCCTGACCTTAATGTTCATTCAAAGCCGTAAGTATGAAATTACAATCGTTCGGAACAATTTTACAGCTGTAACTTTTGCTACTACGCCAATTTAGATTAGTATGCATAGTGGTACTTGATATAAACGTGGTAGTTTGTAATGAAGTCATAAAAGTGGTAGTCAGCGTGGAATTGAAGAAAATAAGACTGCAAGAATTCCTTAACCGGAAGTATAATATGTATGAACATAGTTATTAATGGAATTCTACAACAATATACTTGAATAGTCATTATTAGTCAAAACAGCAAAACAATAAACTCTACGCATTTCTAAGCTGTCGAGGAATTAATTTACAGAGGTAATTATTTCAGCTACAACGTTAGATTAAACACTTGTCCCCACCAAATTTATCAAATTTCATTACTTCAAGGAACTAGCAGGTCATTAACACTAAATAAAATTAGTTGAAAATACGTTGGAGTAGTAGCTTAGTATTAAACAAGTTTGTGTCACCGACTCATTTAAAGTTGTCAGTATAAATAAAATTGAGTACTGAGCTGTTATACGTTTTCTAGAGAAAAATAATAATCTGAGAGTTACCAAAATTGTTTTTGTCTGATATCGCTAAGAGACAACGCCCGCCCAGGAAGACATGTAGACGTTGTTACTTCTAATTCTACTATATAAGCAGGAATCGACGCAATGACGCGTTAAGAGTTCCAGCCCTACACAGACAAATTCGTGGCAACCATTTCTTTGAGAATTCAAGGAGATCTGAGTTGGTCACTTACCATAAAAGAACCTTCCAGGTGATCATTATGCACAACTAATAGTTAAGAGAAAAGCCGTGGAAAATTGGCATAAACTAGCATTTCTGAGATCAATAGACCTCGCGCAACTCCCGTTTTCATAATCCTTAAGCTCAACACCGAAATGAAATATGTGCCTCCAGATGATGGAATTTTTGATTATGGTGTATCACTTATGAGTAAGAAGAAACTGTTGCATGTGAAAATGACCTTTATAGCTATTTTTGAGAAAGGGAATCTTTCTAGTCTTTTCCAATTTTTTTAGGATATTTGGCCTTCCCCACATGAGATGGTGCATCCTGGTGAAACCAAAGTTTGGTGACATCATTCTAAAGCTTCATAGAACACCTCCGTACATTTTCATGGAAAGTCGTCAGTATGAAATGTGTACCCCACCACCCCATACCAGATATATTCCTCGCGGGAATATTTAGATAGATAGTGACTATGGCGTATCACTTATGAGTAAGAAGAAAATTTTGTCTGTAAAAATGATCAAAATTGTCACTTATAATACCATGAGTAGTCAAAGTTATGTCGAATATTTTTGCTGTGGTATCACAAATGTCCATTGCGCTTAGCTGCGATTTGGACGAGTGCGCTAGCACGAGTCCTAATCCTAAGCACAATGGACATGAGTAGTGATACCACCGCAAAAATATTCTACTTAACTTTGACTACGAATGGCATTCGAGGGACTATTCAATGAACCAAACTACTTTTTCAAATTAGTTTTCAATAAATCTAGCAACAAACTGCTCAATTTCTATAGTAACAGAACACTAATATTGACTGTTTCTAATAAAAATCACATTTGTTTAAAATATTCACTTGAATACCTTCTAGGAAGATATATCCGCTGATATTTTTTTGATTCGTCAAAATTCTGGATTTTCATTGGTCACTTTTTGACAGATCACAGGTGAATTGAATAGTCACAGCCATTTTTTACAAAACATTTTTTTTTCGTTTTTTCAAATTTTTTTAAGTACTCGGGCCTCCTGACAACGGATGTTGCAACGCAGTAAAACCAAAGTCGTTGTCCCAAAGCTCTATACAACATCTCTGAACATTTACATGAAAATTGATCTTTAACTTTCGCCGCTATGCGTGGAATATTGTTAAAGCCACTTCTAGTTAATTATATATTCCTTAAATATTTTCAAATATGCCAGCGCCCCGAGAGGATATTTGAGGGCCCGTTTGCTAAAACTAGTGGAGACGACATGTAGTTCTTTAAATGATGTCCTTACCAAATATATAATGAGCTCCAACAAATTCTTCAATTACAAAAAATATACTCAAATAGGCCAAGAACTTATATCAGTTTAATCGCATTAGACTATAACGCAATATCTGAAATACAGAAGATAGCAGTAACGACATCAAATAATGAATTGTATAAACAGTGCATTAAATTTATTTAGCAACGCTGCACAAAGTAACCAGTACAATAATTCTATAATTTTTGATTAGGCGTTACTTAGTCGAAAAGTGCACCCCAAATAACGGCAACATACCTATAAGTGATTAGCACAATTCAATACGCAATTTAAAAGTGAACCAGCAAAATGTACAATTGCATACTAAGAACAGCTACAGTTTTATCGTGTGAGGTACAAATACAGGGTGTACGGTAAAGAATGGGCCAAACTTTAGATATAGTTAATTTCGACAAAAATAAGCTGATTTAACCCAACTTACCTTAGTCCAAAAGTTAGTACTAACAGAGCTACAGGGTGTCAAAGTTGAAAAAAATAAATCAATTTTTTTTAATATCTTTCGATCACTTCCAGCTGATTTTAAAAATTTTGTATCCGGGATTTTTTTTGGCGTGAAAAATTCAAATTGATCAATGATTCTAGAGGGCGCCACAAGCGCCCGTTAGAACACTGTTAAACCGCTGCAACTTTTTTGTGTCACTGTGTATGTCATTTTCGACTGAAATATCTTTTTCCCTATCTTTTCTGCTTAAATAAGGTATATCTTATTGAACTCGCTAGAAGTAATGGTTTCCCAGAAAACGCATCTAAAACTAATCATGCGTGTAAATTATCCTAAAGAAAAGCCAGATTATTGAGTAAATACTTTGACATCCTGTATCTTTGTTATTATCGATTTTAGTACTAGGGTAAGCTGAAGTAAATCAACTTATTATGGTCTGACTATGAAGCTGTTGACTGACAATCTGACTTTACTTTCTGATAATTTACATTCATGATACCTTTTGTAACCAGAAAAGATAGGAAAAAAGATTTTTTCAGTCGAAAATGACATACACCTTGGAACAAAAAAGTTGCAGCGGTTTAACAGTGTTTTAATGGTTGCTTGTAGCGCCCTCTAGAGGATTCAAACGAATCATTAATAAATTTCAATTTCTCATGCCAAAAAACGCCCGGATACGAAATTTCGTGAAATTAGCTGGAAGTGATCGAAAGATATTAAAAAACTGCGATTTATTTTTTTCAACTTTGATACCCTGTAGCTCCGTTAGTACTAACTTTTGAACTAAGGTAAATTGGGTTAAATCAGCTTATTTTTGTCGAAATTAACTATATCTGAAGTTTGGCCCATTCTTTACCGAACACCCTGTATAATTAACACAGATCATTAGGTCCTACGCTACTTATCTGAGGCATCATGCCTCTGCATGAACTGAATCAAATAGCCCTTAAAAGGTGCTGTGGAGGATACTGGCAAAGGTCATAACGAACCACCCAGGCGACGAGGCCCAAACTTGAACTAGGCCAGAAACAGAGGGGCCGACCGAAGTAGGAGAAATCGCTGAAGTTCCTACAGCTCTCGGCTGACGCCTGTAGGGAATTCTCAGCCAAGCAGAATCGCTGGTGTTTTGCAGCTCACAAGTGATGCTGAAAATGCCGAACGAAATTCAGCTAACTACATTACGTTACCAGAATTGCAACTGAAGTAAGCCACATGCCCTGTATGTCGGGCAATTCGTCAGGATGGCTAGCAAACCTGTGATGAATACCCTTTCAAGGAGATGGACGTATTTGCACCACATAGGTTTCCAAGGCCCATAAACCGTATTAAAGCGAAGCTTGCAAAAATAATATTTCAGGATATCCCAAACTGAGAGCTAAAACTTAGAGCACAATCACAGGAATTCTGAAAACAAAAGTTTTTTTGAACGAGAAAACCAAACAAAGCCAGACATTTTTGTATGAAACAGCTTCTAAGTCTGCCGGTAAAGCAAATTTTACCTAATCACTAAAGTTACGTTCGCATGACGACCACGTTCAAATAAAGGAGCGTTTATACGCCTAAAATTTATGCACAAAATTAAGTCTAATGTTAATTACGCTTTTTACACGTAACAACGTACTTACATAGGTACATACCAGAAACTGAATTTTCAGCCAGTTGTTTCGAAAGACCACGTTTCGCTTTGTCAATTATTTTTCTCTATTCTCTAATTTAATAGATGCCCAAAAAAGTACAGCGAAGGACCAACTGCTACTAATAAAAATGCCATAATTCTGTGAATTTTTGATATTCTTGTTTTAAACTTTCTGAAAATATTAAGAACTGTTTTTCTTAGAATAAACAAAATTTATTGTTTGATATAACCACCTTTGGCTTTGGTGATAGCGATTGCCGATGAAAGTATCGTATGCTGCACTAATGAGAGATTGCTGGATTCGCTGCCGTTCTCGGCGTAGACACGCCTTGGGCGCGTCAAAACTTTGATGCTTTTTAGAGAACATTCTGGTCTATAAAATACTCCAAATTAAAAAATTCAGAAGATTAGCGTCTCTTGAATATGTGGGAAAATTTTCCGCCAAAATGAACCCCTGAACGTTCTCATCAAGAAATTGTTTATTGTCACGTGGGCGACGCTGAGTCCTAATGGAACGTCCGTGCCTGGTCCCAAATTGTTTACATGCCAATGGTATCAAAGCGTTATGTTAAGACCTTTTCGCGGTATACAGTCTTGTTGATCTTAACGCCCTGGTCTGTGAGAACAATCGGCGGTCACGAAATCCCCAATCATGACAGTAGCTAATGTTTACTTTCGAACTACAACCCTTTCCTTTAGATTTTCGTTGAACTTTCCCTTCCACCAAGTACTGTCGTGTTCTTTATTCACTTGCTGCTCAACGGTAATATTTTTTCACCGGAAAAGACGATGTTTAGCAAAGCCTCACTCGCGTGCGACCGTTTCGGTACCTGTGATATTTCCAGTCGTACTTTTTTCTGCGCTCGTGTTATTTCTTGAAGTCTTTGTTGTTGTAGTGCTTGAGTTTATTTTTAATATTTGGCGAATAGTCCAATCAAAGATGTTAAGAGTTCTTGCGAATTTTCTTGCGTTCTGCTTTGGATTTTGCACAATTTTCGTAATAAACTTCCGAACAGTTTCTTGGAAAGTTGTGGTTTGTTTTGTTCCGCCCTTCTTGCATTTTGTGATGCTGCCAGTTAAATTGTAAAGATTGATGGTAGTATACGCAACCATTTTGTTCTTATTAAGACTGCAGCTGGTGAACAATATGGAGTCGGTACAAAATGTCTGGCCAAATATAAGGAAGTCGCACTGTTGCGTTTAAACACAACGGTCATTTTTTTTTTTGTTTTTCAACTGCTAACAATTGGTACTTCACACCATATAGATTGGAGAATGATAATGAGTTGAAAAACGTTATTTAGGACCATTTGCTAGATAAATGGCAGCACTATTTTTACAATGCATGGAAAATGTTATGGAGACGTTTTGAGAGCTAAAGGTATAGCTCTAAGCTGTTGTTTAATTTGTAGCAATTTGTTTTCACGTCGAGTCGAATCTATTATATTATGGTTCTTCAACTATTCCACGAAACGTGAACAAAGTAAATTTTTTATTTTAGAAACCAAAAATATCTCGACAAAGGTTGTGCTTGGTCTATAACATATAGAAATCACTCTTGACAGTATTATTAAAGTAACACTCGTGTATACAGCGTCAAAGTCGAGAAGTGCCCTTCATATCGATACAAAGGAGCATTTATGCTGAAACAGAGACTTCGTTTAGGTCAGTAGATACAGGTTTTTTTTTCAAGTGTTTAATAATTTAAGATTCTTTCCTAACGGACTTACTTCAGATAGCTTCAAAGAACAAAATACGAAGCTTTAAGCCCGATTGTCTAGTTTTGTGTTTAGAGTTCTAAACGTTATACCGTTGCTTGGACTTCGGGAATAAAAACGAAAAAGTATAATTACACTGCGGATTGGAATGGCCGATAACAACGCATACAACTACAGCGAGGGCTCGGACACCGCAGTTCAACAGTGAAACTTTTACCTCTTCTTTCTTGGTTATTAGTTTTTATAGCCGGTTTTCTCCACCTTGACGAGTCTTTTAATTGCAAGCTATTTGTTGTTCGTAGAATAGTTAACAATTTAATCAACACGTATATTGCAATTGTGGTCTCCCTTTCGCTATTGTTCCTCGATTTCTTTTTTCTATGAAACTCTTATAAATGTGTAATTAAATTTTGCGTACATTCCAGAATAGCTTGACATAGGTAAATTTGATTTTAATTTTATCAGTATATAGAGAGAGCTAGAAATTAAGTTCTTGATGAGGGAGGACTTTTAATTAAAAAGGGAATTTTTGAAAAATTTCCTGTTTCTTTAAAATTTCTGAAAACGTTATACAGGGAGTTTATTATAACGCGAAATATGTGTAAATGCGTTTATTTTAAAATGCAACGTGGAAACGTTACTGAGTATGTAAAAACATCATATATTGTAAGGGGGGAGGAATTCTGTTGATCAAATAGTATAGAGACTTCAGTTTACAGCAAGTATGTGGGTTATTACATGCCCTGTTGTTCTTTCTGATGCTTCTTTTTCAATAAAATTACAGAAGAAAGCAGTTCGAACAACAGTAATGTATTACAACATTATTTACAAGAAGCATCACATAGCACTCAAGAACTTATAACGTTGTAGCACTAGCAATCTACGGATGGGCTCACTTAAATCATATGTGGGTCAATCATTTAGTAGCGTTTAGTTCGAAATGGGTGACACAACAAATAGGACTTAGTTAAAAATTACAACAATGATTGTCGTGACTTACTTGAAGTGGTGCAATTGCTGAAACTGTACTGTCACATGTATCCATATTAGTTGCTGACTTAGTGCTACAGTAAACGTAACTGGGGCATATCTTACAATATACCACACCAGTAACTACAAACTTAAATCTAGCAAATGATATTGTGAAGGTTGACCTATGCTTGTTTGAAAATTTGACATTTGAGAAACGGCAATTCTATTTACGTAAACACCGAATTACTTGGATAGATAGATCTTCGATATAGCTGAACTATACACAGTTCATCTAGGTCGTGGTATGACCTCAAATTTCTTATACCAGCTTTTAGGAAAATCGGAAGAGTAATTATTGGATGAAGCTAAAAAGGAATATTTAGAGAATATTTTCAGAAAAAGAAGATCTTGCTCTTTAGAATTTTAAGTCTCGTGCCAAAGTCCGTCAGTGATACATAATTTGTGTAAATATATAAACATTTAAATTACATTAACATTCTTCAATTCTAACATGTGATTCAAAGTTCATATTTTGCTTAAATTAAATGTTCAAAGATAGTCATTTGAATTGAAATATGTGTAAGTGTAATTCTACCTAAACAAAATATTAATAGTAACCTTGCTACTAAATTTTTGAGTAGAATATAACAATAACCAATGTCAAGGTGGTAACTTAACAATATTTCAAATAGCAAGTTGAAACTGAATGTCGGAGAGAGGTCGTAAGTATAAAACATTAGTAATAAATTTATCTAATTATTATAAACTTAAGTAATCCGATAGATAAGGGCGCCACATTTAATAACTGTCCGTGATATACTCCGCTTACCCATGCGGAGTAGTCGACCTGCAATGGAAAACAGGATACAAAAAGTGCCCATCAAAAACAACAACGCTAGTGTGAAACATCCACTGTATATACATTCGAAGTGACGCTTTTACTACATTGAAGATCATTAATACTCGCAGGTTCATGGATTCAAAATAAATCCAGTTCGTAACATATAAACCATTTCAACAAGTTCTATGCACGATTATTATATGGAATGAAAAGATCTGAATTGATAAGAGCTCACCGAATCGATTGAGCAAAACAGTAAAAACTCTAACTATTGGAGTAAGCACCATTAGGCGCTCAAAAAAAAAAGAATGTTAATGTTTCTGTGTTCCACTCTACATCATATTTAAAACACTGCAGAAAGTCAAACGGAATCAAATAGGCCAATGGAGGAATGGATAGAAGAGAGTGATTTTATATCTTTGACTGCTCGCCTCTCGTCAAAATAGGGCCATACCCACTAAGGTATATGACAATTCGGAAAATTGTTAGGCGCCGCTGGTTGATCTAAGCCTGGAAACGACATAGGAAGGCTTTTAGCAGGAGAACTGTTCTAACTATTGGAAAATTTGCCGGTTGTTTATAGAAACTTACCTCAATTTCTATTATGTTTTGTCTGAAGTCGCACTACATGTGCCCAGTTTTATAATAGAGGCATCACATATGAACATAAGAAACGGCTGTAATATTACCAACTATTAAGACTGATCACGTTACAAGAATTTCTTGTAGTACTTGGCTTCGAAACACTTAGTGGACGTTTATTTCAACCTCTGGTTGGTGACGTCACGCTGGCGAAACAAGACAAATAATGTAAATTGCTTATAGACTCTTTAATAAGGCTGTAGCTGCGCGAAAAGCGCCTTAAATAAACGCCATAAAAGGAAAACAAGGCTTAAATTATTTGCAAAAGGCATACTCACTTTAAGACAAATTCATATGTTCAACTTAACTGAAACCGGTAAGTGTTGTGTGTTCTAGGTGGTACCTGGACGTTCGATCCCTGCCAGCCAAAGGTCCGCCTGTGCGGAACGGGTAGCTAATTCTAATCCAAGTATGAAGAAGAAACAATAGCACGGCAGGCAGCTAGAGTCAAACAAATCTGACACGAAGTTATTTAATGAAATACGGTAGTCGAAGATACTTCGAGAATGTGATCAATGGACTCGTTTTGTTAAAACATCAATTTCGTCGATAATTTCGAAATCTAAGCACTGGCGACCTGCTACTTCCCAGAACACAGTCTGGCTGCTCAACCAACTGCCAACTGTGGAGATGCCCTAAAACGGCCGATATATGAATCTCAAAACGGTAAGATTAGAGGTCCAAAATGCTACAGCTACAGTTGCTATATGGACTGAAATATATTTGAGGATATGAATTCAAACCCTCCTACGACGGCTTGCAATTATGAGAGATAGGGGCATTATTGATTATTTTCAAAATGTGGCCATTTTACGTAAACTTTAAATCAGTACCAGGACTGAGCTGAAACTCACAATTATGACATTGTCTGAACAAATAGCGATGAGCACCCTCTGAACTTCAATTCAGTTAGTAAACATGGCAACATTCTGCGTACAATTGGTCCTTCGGCCCAAAGCAATTTCGCGTACACAGTTTATAAAAACTGCGACGGCCTTTAACAAGTTGCTTTTTGCTGGATACTACTCCAGCTCTATGCTTTCAGCTGCAGATTTTCAATTATCGATTAACTTGAATTAACTAACTAAAACGGCAACCGTAGAGTTTTTACCTGATTCCGGTTCACCCGAAAACGTGTAACAAACAGCAGGGATAGTCTTCTGGCCTAAAACCAGCTAATGTATGCTTACATGATCTGGAGGCACGTCTGGCAAAACCAATATCATATACATTTTTTCCGTAAAACAAGCTTACCATAAAATGGTTAGTAGGTTACGCGCAACCCCCAGAGAACGGCTTTTCCTAACGCCAAGGAAATAGTTTTTGAGTTTTTTATCTTTAGATATAAATTACCCATACGCAGGTATGCTAAACCGACGTGTTTCTGCAGGTGTTATTCTGGAATTTAGAATTGCAATTGTAACGAAAGGTATGCACGACCGTTTTTGCGTTCAACTAATGTCTAAAAAATTTTATTGCCGTCTGAATATCGCAATAATAAATTTTCGAGACAGTATAGCTTCCAATATAATTTTAAATTTATTGAGGCTTTTAAAACCGGCACTGCAAAAAGACTGATCTACGCTGTTCACACCAAATAAAATAAGAAACTTGAAATATGGCATCTAAAACCTATTGAATGTCCTGATTTACTCTACAAATACCAGAATTGGGGTAAACACGTTTGAGCCTGGAGACAGAATTATTTACAGCGAACTCAACTTGAAATAACACCTTTGGATTGATATATCGGCGACTAAGTTTGTTATAGCTAGACACAAAACAGAGAGAGTGCTTAATTTATCCTTTCTAACATATAGAGAAGCAGAAAATAGCCCAGAGATAATAATAAACTTTTTATTGTGCGACTTGATGAAATACAAATATGTAAAAAATAAATCGTTAACGAATTTACTAGTCACATTCGTCTGCACACCTTCTCTTGATTATATCTTAACGAAAACACCAAGATAATTTTCATCCACCTAAAAGCTATGTCATCATAACACATAATTCCTTATTATCCATAATAAAGGCCTTAAAAACTGCTCTATATCAACTCAGCACAAACGGATGGAAATTCACAATAGGCAATGCACGTCAGCCTGAACAAATCGCTAGGCAATTTTTCTATTCCAGCCACTTTTCTCGTTATTATGTTCGCTCGTTCTCGGGCTTGTATTCATTTCGCAATTTTTGTAATGCTCGTTTAAAGCAAGCCATGATTTGAGGAGGATTAGGGCAACAAAGAGGATTCGGCGTTTATTTATGTGGCCGGGCGTGCGCAGGTCGCAAAGTTTGGTCGCTAATTGTATGAGTTGACATTTTGACCAAAAGGCAAATATTTGACGTCGAGTTGGTTTCGACGAAACTCAATTAATTGCCGTCGTTCTGCGGAGTAAACAGTCATAATGGGAATGAAAATAAGACCAACAGCAAAAAGTCGAGCAAAAATATTTGTTCTTTACTTTGAAAATTGTTACTATATTGACGATTAGTAACATGTTTTAATAGGAAGTATTTTATTATGCGCATATTCTGGTATTACCATTTATCAATTTTTAAATAATAGTTGGAACTATATTTATACATTTTAAGCACTTAAATTATTAAAAACATAATTGGATTATTTCAAGTTCAGATTAACATGTAGCAGTTGTAGTATAAAGGCATTAGAAGTTGACTTTGTAGTCCATTGCGCTCAACCATTTCTAAGATCTAGATTTCACTTCAGATTTTTTAGTAATTTAAAGAATAATTTATTTAACATTTTGAGCTTCTTCCACTTCTTCGATGTAGAGTACCATTCACAGCATTTTGCTTGTCGTCATTCAGAAACACTACACTTTCAACAATTTTTTACCTAAATGGAGAGAACTTCAACTTCATCTTTGCTTCATTTGGCCGTCAGGATTTATAATCGCTTTCGCCTTTTTCTAAGCAAGACATTTTCCTTATTGAGCTAACTAAACGACAATTCTGGAAATTTGCTTGCAATTTTTAATTACTGAGGGAAATTCGAATCTTCGGATTATGAAAGACATTTTCATTGTTTATCGATTAAAAAATACTATTTTATTCTTTTAGGATAGAGCTAAGGTTTGTTTTTACTACAAGAGGTACACGCTTATGACTCTTCTTCTGGCGCATCTCAGGTAAGCGACATAGCATATTCGTAGCATATCGTAGAATATATGTCGCATTGCATATAACTAAAATTGCTCCATAAAACCCTATTTTGTTATTAAACTTAAAAATATGTACTTGTTAATTCTATTGCAATATCATCTAAAAATAAGGAGGGTGCAATCATAAAAAGTGCATGATTTGTGTAATAGGACGGTTTGAGGGATTACTCAAATTCGAGGTTAGCAGGTTGCGTCAATTTTGACACAAACTGACACAAAACCTAACCTTCTAACCACAAATTTGACATAGACTTACAGTGCCATCAATGATATGTAAACAGTCTATGTCAAATTCGAGGTGCTAATGCAATATGGATCCAGTTAGCTATATAATTCATATTTTGGGTTGCATCTTTACCTGGTCAGGCTCGTAATCTTACCTGCGCTCCATTGCTATCTTTGTTATTATTAATTTTACAAAGTAGGTTAAATTAGGAAACTAGTAGTGTTTTTGGCGTTGATTAATATGCAATTAATAAAACAACAAAGAAATAACGAGTTTGCGACAAAATTAAAAACTTTTAGTTTTTTTAATGGAACAGCCTGTATATTGTTACGATTTGCGTTCTTTAATTAAATGAACTATGTATAAATATACTGTACTTTAGTTAGCTGTAAGCCATCTGTATAATAAATATTTTACGGTAGAATTCGTAGGAAAAATGTCATATTAAATTACAACAAGCGGATGTTTAGAAACGTTCATTTCGCTTGGGAAGCTGGAGATATTCCAATCTCACGAATAGATTAGAGTACGTTTATGCAGGGTTTACTTCATAAACCGAAATATTGAGTGATGTATATGACCGGTACGTGATTAGAAGAAGCAACGGTTGCAACTCTATCATAAAAATTATTCGCAGCTGGGACTAAATGCGTTTAGTAGAATTGTAAATCTTTATAGCGACAATTTCCGAAAGGTCCAAGCAAACCACATTTCACCGTGGGAAAGCCTCAAACTTTTAAAATTCATAGAACTATTATGAACTATCACGTCCGTATGTAAGTGCCAAAATTCCAAAATTTAGACCAGCTCTGATAGGTTATTGGGAACTTTGTAAACGCCCACCGAGCTTTCTTGGTCAGAATGGACTTAGAATTAAGTTAGTTAATAAGAAGATGTAAATACGTAAAGTTAAGAAACAACGCTATTAAACTTAAGTGTTCTGTAAACGGCAGAAAAATAAATGCAAGTGTTTGTACTTAAGTGTTCTTATTAATCTCGCAACAGTAGCTTTGGTCTTCGTGTCCGAGTGTGTTTTAACTAAAAGGATTGCCAGTCACCCCGACTTTAGGCGTCTCGCAGTAATATATATTTCAAAAACTTGAAATAAAAATTAATTTGTGATATAAGTCTTAATACACTATTGTCTTAAAATTAATATTAAAGAAGTAAACATCAGAACTGTCAAAATCAATTTGTCGTACGTTTGGTTGTCGAAAGTAATTAGTGTTCTTTATTTATTTCGTATTGTTTTGTTACTGTTTCTGGTTATCACGCTGCTGTAACAGTGTGCTATGGTATTGACTCAGGCGTTGTCCACGGATTGGATTGAAGAACAATTTTGAAAGCCACCCGGAGTGTACTTAAACGAGCAAGAAAATGCATTGAGCATGAGGGTGATATTTTTGAGCCTTATCTACGTTAATATTGTATGTAACAAGCCTGCAATGAATTTTTACAGTAGAATAATGTATGTATTTATCTATAAACTGAAACTTGCGATAACTTCTTTAGTATTCATTTTAAGACAATAGTGTATTTAGACTTTTATATCACAAATTCCTTTTTATTTCAAGTTTTCGCCAACGAGTTATTCGATTGTTTTCTTATTGCATCGAAAACACTACTAGTTTTCTAATTTAACCTACTTAATATATATATATATATATACAGGGTGTTTCAGAATAACTGTTCCTAATTCTCAGAATTGAGAGAGGGCATGTTATTCAACACTTTTTAATAATAAACTAGTGTTCGGAAATACTTCCGTTTCGAGATAATACGACATTAACGAATTGAGTACTTGAAATAATCTCAATGTGAAAAGTAATGATTTTATTGATTTCCAGCGGTTGCAATTTTTATTAATATTTAAAAAATGGTATTACACAAAAATTATAAGAATTGTTCAAAATTATGGCCGCCATTGTCGACACACAAGGTATAACGATGTGTGATTGACCGACGAATTCTTCGAAATATCTGCGGACGATCACGAATGTCATCAAACGCAAGAATAATTCGAGCCACTAACTCCTCTGCTGTGTCCACAGGTGTCGCATAGATGAGTGATTTAATATGACCCCAAACACAAAAATTAATTGGAGTCATATCTGGCGAACGTGAAGGCCAAAGAATATGGCCTTGTCTCCCAATCCATCGGTTTCGAAATTGTGCATTTAAATAATCTCGAACATTTAAACCGAAATGGGCTGGTGCACCATCATGTTGAAAGACTCAATTCCTTAATGTCGTATTATCTCGAAACGGAAGTATTTCCGAACACTAGTTTATTATTAAAAAGTGTTGAATAACATGCCCTCTCTCAATTCTGAGAATTAGGAACAGTTATTCTGAAACACCCTGTATATATATATATATATATATATATATATATATATAGAAAGAAGCTGTAAGGGTGTTTTATAATGCTACTCCTAACGGTAAAACGAAAAAACTGAAAAGGGGTAGGGTGATTTTCGATGTGAGTTCATTTCAGGATAACACGGGCTGACAGGATTTTTCGAAATTCCACCTCTAAGGGGTAAAAAAAAGTAAACTGTCTTTTCACAATATGTCTTAAGAATAAAACCTGAGGATTTCCGAAATTCCACCCCCAAGTGGTGGAAACGGATATCTTGCTATAATTTATGAAGTTTGTACATAGGTTTTTTGGAAATTTTATTCTCATTGCTATACTGCAACCATAGTTTTATCAATCTATACAAAGAGAACGAAAATTACATACACATTTCCAGGGGGTACGTCAAGCATAGAAGAGTAATAGAGAAGTATTTTCGAAAAAATATTTCTTTTACCTATAATATTGTTTTGCAGCGTTTGTTGGTTAAGCGTATTAGGTGAGTGTGATAAAGGAAACTTGTGAATTAATTTTAGATTTAGAAGAAAGAACAAACGTTTGCAATCCGTACGAAGAATAGGTATTTTGCTAGTATTTGATAACACCGTTGCATCTTTAAACTGCTTACTTTCACAACGGGCATCAATAATTGTGACAGTTATCAGCACAAAGGGTTTTTTCAAGAGTGTAAAATTACTTGCCAAATTCTTTTTCGTTAATAATGTAAAATATTTAGCTAACTCAGAAGATTGCAAACTGCTTAAATATATTTGACGGCCTCGTTATCGTGGATTAACTGTCACCGGGCCTCTAACAATCGAATTTTCGCATACTTGTACTCGCACTTCCACTTGAGTAAGTGGTCCATATTAGTTTTCGGTCACTCGGTCAATCCTTATCGTCAGATTTCCGCATCTCTGCCGTGTAAGCGCCCATCTTTGAAAGTAGGTCGTATCCCAAGTACAAATTTTCGTTTCTCCTCTGTGCAGGAGACTATCTTCATGGGTCAGTCGTGCCCCAGGTCAACCTTTCAATCGTATCAGGTGGATCTTTAGAAAGCTGAACCGCTCGGAACTTCGTTACTTCTAGCTACCGACTGGTTGCTTCCGCATTGGCAGTATGATGACTGCATTAACTTACAGTTAACCGTCTTTTCTGGATAGATCCTACAAGCTTTTAATTTCTACACGTATCTACCTATCCGTCCTTATAGATTATGTAATTCGCATTCAATCCGACACCAATAATGAGTTTCTCAGGGACGACAGTAATCATTTTTCATATACCAGTCGTATTGTAATTAGCATAATAGATTTTATAAATCAAAGATTATAACCCGTGACGTAACCGTTAGGAAAACGTTGTCTGATAGTAAGGAAATTAAACAGGGTCCAACTCCAGTGCAGTTGAATATTTACCCTGCAGTCTTGTGTGTTCAGTCTAAGTTTCGTGTGTACCTTGTGTTTGACTATACCCCGTATAACATTATACAGCTAAATTTCAGCACGAAATCAGTTTTAACTGGTGGACTCAACGTGAGTTTGAAGCAATCCAAGTACCGACCACATACAAGCGTCGAGGCCGTTGGGAGATGCCATCTTTGAGTATTTATAATTCAGTGGCATCCGGCACATTACTATTACCTACTTTTTACGTTTTCCCCAGAACTTGATTTAGATGGAAAGATCCACGCTTCCAGAATGAACCCTCGCCACCGTTCCACTATAGCTCACTTTTTGCATTTTTGGCTTGATTATTCATCGCAAACTATTTTTAGAGTGATACATCTTGGCTTAAAAAAAAATCAAATAAAGAAATGTAAACCCTAAAACCGGTCAAGGAGAAAGCATGCTATGTAGAACATCTCATAATCTGCTTTGCCTTATGAGCAGTGGTGCCATCTTGGTGAAATCATGCATTAGTTCTCAGTTTCAGATTCATTTATGTATCCAACATCTCAAAATATGGGTCAGATTTGATTGTGACGGCGTGGTCGAACAATTACGATCCAATTATAGTAAAAGACGACACCCCACACCATACCGTCTACTGTTGAATTTCTCCAGAGCAACCGTTAAAGTCCGTTAAAGTTTGTTGCTGGACCCTCCACATAGGTTTAATTGTATAATTAAAGAAACAGGATACAAATTAAATGAGAAGTGAATCCGGATGCTTTTTATCGCTAAACTTATTCAACATATATTTAGAATATATAATAACACGAAATGGTAATACGTAAACGGAAAATGATATAGTGCCATGGGAATGTTGATCTCCCTGCAAATGATTAATTTTTTTGTACAAAATGGTGTCCCAATAAGGAAGTTCACATGACCAGAAATAGAACTTGCTTATACAGGGAAAGGAAGAGAAATCAAATATCTGGGACACGTACTGATGGATGACACAATCTCACGACTAAAAAATAAGAAAAAGAACTCCGTAGGTAATGTATATGAGAGAATAGACAGGATTTTTAAAGAGAGTATTCAACATGGCTAGGAGTTGATATAGGCTTCCAGGTATAATAGCCAAAATGCACTAGTTGGAGTGTGATCCCTGAAAGAATATAAGGAAGAAGTTTGTAATAAATATTTATTGTCAAACAATGTGACTTTTTAATTCTAACATAGATGCAAAGTAATAGGTTCATAAATAGCTTTCCTAAACGATGCCAATGCATGTATGTTCTATTAATTTAAAAACTTAAGAAATTATTTTATACTCTTAGTTTTGATTTCCACTAGCAGTTCGGTGGTAATTGTAGAAGCTTGCAGGTATTGAAAAAATAATATAATGCGGCAAATGTTGGTTTTATTTCAATTATGACCTGAAGATAAGGCAATAATCTCAGTTCAACTGGCTACTCAACAGAACTTACCATTGGGTACACTTTCAGAATTGTATAAGACGCTTTAAGTAAACTTCAAATGTGGATTGCAGCTATTGGAAAACGATTAAAGTTCCAGCAATTAACGTCGCTACAACCAGCGGATTGTCCTGCACTTCATTCAGTCGCCAGACATCACGCTGATTAACTGACTGGAATTCTGAAGGGGTGGCTTAAGTTGTACTTACGTGACAAAGTGTTCACTGAAATAAGCACAAAGGACCCGATTTAGAGTTGTATTGCCAACATTCGCACCTTTGTTTAAAATATTTGTGTAGCTTTTGCTTACATATAATTACTGTTTTTTCAATAATAGTAATACATTTTCAATTACAAAGCAGAAGAAACAGATTAAGTTATAGTAGGAAATACCGTGAGATCATTTAAAAACAGGACAGAGAGTGCCATGGAATTTCTGTTTTAGATTCGAACTATGGTTAACCGCCATTTGTCAATTTACCAACTTAACCTCAAACAAGACATAAGCTTTATTAAACGTCAAAAATTATGGTAAATGTTCAAAGACGGAAATTCCAATGCACTCTCTTTGCGCATTTACTGTAATTTTTCAAGTTTAATAAAGCGTATGTCTTGTTTGAGGTTAAGTTAATAAATTGACAAATGGCTGTTAATCTGTTGAATCTAAAACAGAAATTCTAAGGCACTTTCTGTCCCCTTTTTAAATGATCTCACGGTATCTATATAAAGGGTGTAACAAAAATGTGGGCCGCTACTTCAGGAGCGTATTCCACTCATCAAAATGAGTCATTTTCCCTTTACAGTAATTTTTGTGCTGAAACTTAAAATAATTTATAAAGAATTATTATTTTATTTTCATCCATAATGAAATAAAAGATGTAAATGCAATAGAAAAAATAAACTTGAAACAAAACAATAATCAGAGCAAATGTTCAAAGTGACCGCCCCAGCCAAAAATTCACTTCTCTGAACGTCTTCGTAACGATCTTCTTACTCCTCTACAAGCACCCAGGGTATTTCGTATTTCATCGAAATCTTCTTCAACACGCTGACGAAGTTGATTGATATTCTTAACAGGCCAGGAATATACAATTTGTTTTAGGTGTCCCCAAAGATAAAAATTTAATAGATTTAAATCTGGTGACCTGGCAGGCCATCGCACAGGTACCTCGCGTCCTATCCAACGAGCAATATAAGCATTGTCCAGAAATTCCCTGGCCACTCTATTAAAATGCGCCGGCGTACCATCGTACTGTAAGGACATGGTTCCTCTAATTGCTAGAACAACATTGTCTAGCAGGAGGGGTAAATTGTTTCTTAAAAATTATCTGTAAACCGCGCCTGTTAACCGTCCTGGCAGAAAGAAGGGACAAATTACAAAGTCACCGATTATTCCACCCCAAATATTTAGAGAAAATTGTTGCTGGTGCCTCGATGTGATGACAGCATGTGAATTTTGGTCCTGCCAAAGGTGGAGGTTGTGGAAATTAATTATTCCATCTCTGGTGAAACCTGCCTCATCGGTAAATAAAACAACATACGAAAAATCAGGGTCATTTGCACATTTCTCCAAAACCTAATTGAAGAATGCAACTCTTGGTGCAAAGTATGCTGCTTGAATATGTTGCAGCTAGAAAGGATATAGTTGGTAAGACCTTAAGATTCTCCAGATGATCATACGATCCACACCTTCCGCCAAAGCAAGTCTTCTTGTGCTTCTACCGGGATTTTCTTCGATTTGATTAAACACACGCTCTTCCAGTGCAGGGGTTCGTGTTGTGGTTGGCCTGCCACGACTCAATGTTCCAGCCTTAAAACATTCTGTTTCGCTTAACGCGAGAATTTGTTGAAACATTTTTCCAGGCAGTCGTCGATTAGGAAAACTTTCAGCGTAAAGCCGCTTTGCTTCAGCCCGATTACAGTTCGCAACACCATACATTAAATGCATGTCTGCCATTTCAGCACTGGAATAATTTTCCATTTTCAACAATAAAGTACTATCTAAACTAACTAAACTCAAACCTGACAACAAGTAATGTCAACACTCCCAATAATTAATTTTTTGTTTGTTTATTTGATGGAAGGCCACTAGATACATTTTAACTTTCTTCGAATGGTAAAGTCTACACATTACCCTTTTTCTGTGACGTCAGAAATAACAAAACATGTAGGGGGGATGCTCTAAATAACACATTATTCAAACCAAGACGTTCTTAACTTATGTAATCTGACGTTTCTTCTCTTCGAAGAAGTCTCTAACGCTTAAAATAAGATTGTAGGCTTGCGCGCTTGCTTGTTGTTGCGCGTTATTTTACTGTCATATTGGACAAATGTCACATTGACAGTATTATAAAACAAGCCATACATAAATAGTACAGTAAAATTGTCGGAAAATACCCCGTCACCTTAAAAAAATTGGCCGCGGCGATTCCTCTTGCCCAGTGGTTTAGGGTCATTAGACAAGTGTAAAACCAAAAAGGCGTCACCCCACCCCTTGCCAAACAGCCGCCATCTTGATAACAATTGAATTTGTTATTTCTCGCGATTCATTGGTCGCACAGAAAAAGTTATTGAACAAAAAATGTTGGAAATAAAATTCTACACATTTTTTATTCTTGCCGTGATACCAAGAAGTTGGCATTTCAAACGATAGAGGGCAACAAAAGTTACCAAAAATCTGTTTCCGCCATTCTAGCTCTGTGGGGGTGGCTTTTTCCGACAATTGCAAATGTGAAAGTTGTAGTGCTTGAAAATATATGCACGAATCTATTTTAATAATGGGATTGATTTAAATAATCTCCGAGTGACAGCCCTTCAAAGTCCGCGCAGCGTGGGAAATGTACGATAAGTATATTCCGGCGCAGCGAAGTAACCATTTCTCTTTTGCGAGATAAAATTGTCTCGGCACTCAAGTAGTTTCAATGTGAATAGGTTTTCACAACCTACAGAAATTCTACACATTTTTGGTCATTGCCGGAATACCGAGAAATTGGTAAGTATAGGTAAAAGAAATGAAAATGATGAGAAAGGAGTATATGAGCCCAGAATGATATCATTTGGCTCAGATCCGTAAAGCTCTTAAATTTCCTGGTGTAATATTTATTACATAATATGATAACTGCAATTGTTTGTAAATTTTGCCACAGGAATGACCAAAAATCAACAAATTGACAATTGCCATTTCTGCAAAAATAATACAGACACCCGACTGTCTATATGTTATTAAACAACAAACAGCTTGTTTCACTTCAACTAAAACATGCTGCGGTGAACGAAATTATATTTTGACCGTTTGGGCCAAATGAAATGAATCGGTAATTTATTTTATTCAATTTTGACACTTTAAAGTGACATTATTAACTCCATAACCTTCATAAACGGTCTATTATTCACAAGTGAAATAAAAGTGTTCTCTTTGTAGTGTGTAATATATAATTACTAAAATTTAGATCAAATCGACGATGAATGGGCAAATTTATATCTTGGTTTGAATATTTTTAAATTTTTTTATACAAAATTGAATAAAAACTTATATACGCGACGTGAATTAAACATTTATTAACTCAAAGATATCATCTCACTCGCACCACTTGCTCGTGAATTCATAATCTTTTCGTGAATAAACATATGTTTAATTCACTTGATGTATAATATTTATTAAAGTTAGTGTTTCCCGACTACTTTTTGTATTTGTTATTGTTAAAGCTGTTATAATACTGCTAAAAACGTCTACAATTACGATGTAAAAATATTGACTAAGAAGATTTTCTTTTGTGGGTACAAAATAAAGATACCGGAAAAATCTTAACTGTGCCAAATGATTTGATTCTGGGCTCGTATATTGAAAGTAATTTCTTTTTGCATAAACCCTAATATATATTGTAGTCTACTCAGACACGTTTTCTTTTTTTGGAGCTCTTTCTTCGTCTTGGTTCGGAGCCTCGGACACAACCGAGTTATTATCGACCATGATAGAAATGTTGCTAAAACTTTTATTGAAAAAAGAGCTCACAACTTGTTATAAACGCAATGTGAAAAATTCTTGGAAAAAATCCGTGAATACGTGATTGTATTCTGATTAAAAATCGATAATAGTACGAGCGATAATGGTTTTCATTATGTGAACCAAATAGCAGACATGGCATCTCGTTAGTTATAATAAGTGCGGGATATAAATTAATTAAATCTCTTCACTTCTCCGCGCTGCGCGGACTTTGAAGGGCTGTCACTCGGAGACTATTTAAATCAATCACATTATTAAAAGGGATTCGTGTATATTTTTTCAAGCACTACAACTTTCACATTCGCAATTTTCGGAAAAAATCACCCCCACAGCGCTAGAATGGCGGAAACAGATTTTTGGTAACTTTGTCGCCCTCTACCGTTTTAAATACCAACTTCTCGGTATCACGGCAAAGATCAAAAATATGTAGAATTTTATTTCCAATATTTTTAGTTCAATAACTTTTTCTGTGCGACCAATGGATCGCGCGAAAACACATATTCAATTGTTATCAAGATGGCGGCTGTTTGGCAAGGGGTGGGGTGACGCCTTTTTGGTTTTACACTTGTCTAATGACCCTAAACCACTGGGCAAGAGGAATCGCCGCGGCCAATTTTTTTAAGGTAAAACGACAATTTTACTGTACTAAAAGCGGATCTGACCAAAAACTGCAGATTGTTTGTTTCGTCCAGTTTCTTATAGTTAAATAAAGAGAGAAAATTGTTGCGTCACAGCAAAAAGGTAATGTATAGACCTTAACTGATATCACCTCCATGTCATATCGCCATGCATAATTAATTCTTTTATTTCATTATGGCTGAAAACAAAATAATAATTCTTCATAAATTATCTTAAGTTTCAGCACAACGATGACTGTAGGTAATAGAAAAACGACTCATTTTTGGACATAAGTTTATATCAACTTTTTTCATCATTTTGATGAGTAGAATACGCTCCTAAAGTAGCGGCCCACATTTATGCTACACCCTGTGTATATATATTAAAGCACAATTATTTCGATGTTTATAAAACTGTTCTGTGAATGATGAGTTATCATATAAAGGGCAAAATTTACTAGATTCGTTTCAATTCGATAAGATACGTTTTCGTTTTAATAACTACTTTACCGCCTATAGTTTACTTTGCTGGTCGTTTATTTAGTGTGTATGTGTGTTGAAGTATCTTTGACGTACCGCATCTCTTATAAAAATTCTGTAAGGAATTGCTTCGAATTTGCCTGGTCTTTACTACTTTTTGATGTACATGTGAATTTCTCGCTAGCTAAGTAGGAGCGTCGAATGACCAAATACTGGTCAACACTTGTTTGGTCCTTCAGGTAAGTTTTATGAGCTATGCATTTTGAATTTTTTTTCAATTGTGCATGGCCTAAATATTTACCAGCAAATTACGACAAAATTCAGGTATCATGTTCGCCTCGAGCGAATAGTTTAGGCTTTATTTTATTCATTGCCCATTGCGCGCAGCTAGTCGACTGACAAAATCCATAAAAAATAGAAACATCAAGTTATGTCTTTTTTTCTTGTAATCCACTGGTATGTCATCCACCAGATGTATTTGCCTTGTTCCAGAGATTCCTATAACTTTACACAGGCTAGCGCCGCACTGTTAAGATAAATAGATATTTTTATATTATAAGCCGGCAGTAAAGTAGATTGGTGTTGCATATCTCCCGGCACTTTTAAAAGTTAAGCTTCAATATGCTGGGTCAGTACTTAGATAGGTGAACATCTGGAGACAGGACGTAGTATTGTAGCTTAGACGGGCTCCACTACCTCAAGTACCTCCGCCGAATTTAAAAATGCACATACCCTCAGCGGCTCTGCGCCCGGCACCCCGACACTGTATAATCAGTATAAGGGGCCTATAAATGATGTATGTATGTATATTTTATATTGTAGTGGTTTTTATTTGACATGTTATTTATTGAATGTAAAGTTGAAAACATGCAGCACCCTCTTCAGGCAAAGCATAGAAAAATTTTCCCAAGCCCAGCCGGCCAGTTTTTCCGTAAAACATGTTTTTGCACTGTCGGATGCATTTCCACTTCATCTTGTAAAGTACTGGCAATTTTCACTATTGTTATGGGCCAAAAGTCACTTTTCGTATTAATTTAACGATTTGCCTTATCCTTGCCTAATTCAAGGCACTTTGCACATTTCGCTCTAACTATTTACCCTATATCGGACTAATCCTAGATCTAACTTACTTTAAATAGCCTAATTTCAGTTACCCATTTCCTCAAGTGAGTCACTGCAGGTTAGGCCTCACGTTGTACGCGTGCTATGTTGGTTGCAGATGCGATTTTTCTGCAAATTTGGAATTCTGGGCCTAGCTGTCAAATTATCATTAGCCATTTTGACTTGTCAGAAGATGGATGTGGTGAAAAGCATCTTTGGTTAATCGATGCACGAATATTTGTAATTCGGTTTTGTCACGCTCATCCTAGCATGAAAATGTATATCTTGGTGTGAATTTTGTCCGGGAGACGTCCCCGACGTTTTTGTTGTGATACATTTCAAGCACGGACTTTTGTCCGGAATTCATCTGACAAGCACATGTAATTACTTGGGCGATTCGGAGCAGAACACCTAACGGTATGCTATTTTGACAATTATTGGTTATATTTCTAAGGCGGAATGTTGTCCCTTTTAGCTCCCTTTGGTACGGGCGGTGAACACACTCAATTCCCCTTTGGTACGGACGGTGAACGCACTCAGATTAGGAAGCAGTCCTTTAGTATGAACTAACGCATCTCTGTTGGTGAGCGGCGAGTTTGTTCATGGTGGCGCAGAAACTCTTCGAAGCGTTTGGTTGATGGATTTGGCCCCTCTTGGAGAGCACTTTCTCCAGGCAGTTGCTGCAGTCGGCTGGCTGTGAGTTTGGGAGATTTCCACTCCCTAAAACAGGCTAGCAGATTTACTGGCCCGAGATCTCTACGTTACCTGCGGTAAAGCCCGTTGGATTACCTGGCTTCCTCGACATCGTGCAGTAGGCCTCCGATTTAGCACGTTCGTCACCTGGTGCAGTCAAGGTCGGTTGTCTTTGCAATTGCCTTAAGCGTTCTTGTGCAGTTTTGAGCTCGACCAACTTAACCTGTGTTATAGGCCTCATTTTAATGTGTGTTTAATTATTATTCATTGAAGCGTTTGGGCTACGGCCAGATTTTGATAAGTCAATTAATTTACTTACTTTAATGTTGTGATAACTCACCTGCAGTTTAAAGTAAACCTATTTTGTTGTTTAACATCTTAATATTTGCAACTTTGACATTTCAAGCCTTCATTAGAGTGGCTGTGTCTAATGTAGATGCATAGGGACGATAAGGTTTCCCTTATGTAAATTTTGTGAAGCAATTCTTGCATACGCTTTACTCGATCTCAGTGGAGAGATCTGTCAGTTCAGTTGAACTTGGCTTAGTGCGGCCCCATTTTGCAAGAAATTAGCGAAATCAGTCCGATCGTTGTTTAAGCAATTATGCCCCTTTAGGGCGAGACTTAATTAGCGTGTTTCGGGTAATTTTGCGCCCCTATAAACCAAGATCTTGGGTAATAATGGGATTTGTGTACAATTGATTACTAGTATAATTATGTATTTTTGCAACTGAGGGTTTAGCTTTGATTTCAACTTGACAAACAAAACAAAACCTTAACTAACGCTTAAATTTGAGACGCGTTTGGTCATACATGAGAATTGCTACGATCTTCGACTACTGTATTTATTTAAACTGGTGAGTTCAATCTGTGATAAATTTTACTATCTTGGTATATGAAATCTGGTTTGTGATATCTGTTGTTATTGTAATATACTACCGAGCATTGTTAATATTTTATTAAATTATATATACTCGCTACTTATGCCTGCGAATTTGATTTGTGTGTCCTTGTCGCTATCTCTAATTTTCAGGATCGCTTAGTAGCACCTTCCGTAGTGTCTTGTTTGATGATTAGCAAAGTGCTGGGTCACCTGCTACTTGGCGCCCATAATTTACTCATCGTTTCAGCTTATGCTTTAAGTCTTTTGTTCGACCCACGACCAGCTCCGGCTGAGAATCCGGTAGCTTTTGCTACTCCTTATTTTATAGTTATTTATAGAGTTAGGTAACACTATTTTTAATTTTAATTTGATGTCTCTTAGGAAGAGCGTTTATTTAAACTAGACAAAATTTAGCTAAATTTAATTTCCAACTGGGTGCTTCCTTCTGGACGGTCTGCAACCTACGATGCACACTTGTTCAGGTAGATCTGCTGGCTCGTAGATCCAGCGAACAGCGGCTCGGAGTGACGGGTCTGAAACAGATTATATCCGTTCTGGGAGATGGCGGTTGTTTATGTTTTGCGGCCTGGAAAATATTGTTAAATGCAATTAGTACAGGGCTAGCAGCTTTCGCTGGCCCTGTATTAAGCCGTGTAGGTCATCGTGATTCCCTGGTGTGCAAAATTTGGACCACTCGGAATAACATACACATAAAATTTATATCTCGTGCAAACTCTGACTTTTCGCCACTGCGTTTACCGGCGACCGCTGAAAGATTGCGAGCGGTTAGGTATTCCGGCCGGCAAAAGCAAGTTGCCTTCGATGGAATACCATGATGGCGTCGTTGGACTAGCAGCGTTCAGGTTGCAGGTATATAGTGAGTTTAAGGTAAAATTGACCTAACGAATATATTGGTTTATACTGGTTTTAAGGAAACGCTCAACGAGTTGGGGCTTCAGTCAAAGGGAAGCGAGGTCAAGTTCAGGGGATACCTCAACGAGTCGGGTTCTTCGTCAGAGATGAGCCGGGTAGGTTCAGGGGGATAGCTCAACGTGCCGGATCTTCCATCAGGCATGTGCGAGGTCAGAAGAGTATTAGAAGATAGACCAGGCCCCGGGAAGGAAGGGGACTAGAGCTGGTAGTCAGAATCGGGGATATCAGGTTCCTGAAATGGCTGCGAGTTCTGGTTATATACTCTCTGGGTCCTCATAATCGCTACTGTGATAAAATAAAGTAGGGGCGGTGCCAAGAGTAGTTCTACGCATGTCCGCGTATCGCGGCTTGGAGTTGACTTGTCAGGAATTGCGCGATCTGAAGAGGCAAGCGATGTTTGTAACTGAATAAGCGCTCTACAAATATCTGGCATATGCTCTAGGCAAATTGTCTACAGGCGCTAACGTTACAATCTCCAGACTTATACCAGCCAAAAATGGATTTAAGGTGTTATCGCAGAAATACAGAAGTTGCCAAATGAGTGAAGATGAAGATTAGAAAGTCAATACACAAGAAAGTGAATTAAATCACTTGCAGCAGTTACAAAACCATTATGGTTTTATATAATTAATAAGATAATAAATTCACATCAAGGCAAATTCAACGGAAGTGTCGTGAAGCTATAAGCTTTTGACAAATTTAATAGAAGGGCAATATTAAAAATCTAGCTATTGTGGAAATTCTGTAGAAGCTGTATTAAAGTGACATTAGGCTGATCTACTGCTACTGTAAAGGAGCAAGACTAGTTAAGTGAATTATTCTACAAAAACGTGTGTAAAACAGGAATATGCGGTCTCCGCCAGTATTACACTAGAATCAATGATTAGAAAAGCTCGGCTTGTTAGGCCCGTTTAAGATTACCCACCGCCACTGCCTCTCCAATCACGCAGAGAAAAGGTAATTCTCCGAGTTCCCGCACAAAAAGTTTAGTCAGTCAGCTAGTGTCTCGTAAACAGGGTACCTGCATGTAAGTGTTACCGTTCCGTGTAATGTATCAGTCACTTTAGGAACCTTGCTGGTGAATTTTAGCATTCGTCTCTATGCCGTCGGATTTACCAACTTTTACAAGTCTGACGTTTCTCGTCTTGCTCTTGTGCAAAGGAATATGTTTCAAGTTTTGGTTACATATTTGGAGAACCTCCATCGTCCCGCCATTAAAGGTTTTGCAACCACCGTGTAGAACGACGTAACTTGCCGACCCAGTCCTGAAAGATTTCTATTTTTACTGCGCTAATACCGAAGCATTGAACTCAGCTATTTATACTTTATTCGAGGCTCGCCAAATATCATATAGCTATCGCTATCGCTATCAGCAATCCGTCTAGACGATATTGAATTTAAATTGAATGCTGCCAACTAAGCCGCTGCATTTATAGCTGAGTTGACCATGTTGTATCAGTTAAGAAATGCATATTGTGAATTATCGCCATTCCGAATTTGTTATGGTGTGCTTTAAGTGAACACAAATTTTGCACACATTCCCTCTGTTATGCTTGGTGCAAACTGTTGCTAGTTAGTTACAAGTCTGTCAACAGTTATTTTCCGCTGTGGTGCGGAAACCACATTTTCAGAGATTTAATTATCGCGCAACTTAAGGTTACAAGACATATAGAATTCTTAGAAGTGTTTTATTGATATCGTACAGTTGTACAATTTGCTATGATTATCGCGAGCAATAGGCAAACCCCTTCATCCTTTTCCACTCAGCTATCTGGAGAAAGTTTGAGGTTTATTACGTAGTCATAAATTTGTTTGTAACATGTTAGAGGGGTGTATAAATATGCAATCAATTTGAGTATGTGCCTATGCTGACGTTGCGATTATCGATCGAAAGAAACAAATCATAGCTGGTTCAACTAAATAAATTCAAATTACGCATTATAAAGCATGAACAAAAATTTTTTTAGCTATGGAATAGTTTCTAATTTCTGAATGCTACTACATTTATACTTAACTGCCAAACTGACATTTGAAGTACTTATAAATGCATCCATAAATTAGGAACTATTCCATAGCCGTACTAACTGAAACTAATTTTTGATCGTACTATAATTATATTAACAACACCAAATTCATTATATTCAAAACAACGTCGGATTTCACAGAAACAGTATAGCTCCAAAATGTTACTATATAAATAACACTAGAATTGAGACCAAAATTATTCTTGTATAAATGATTTCAGAGGATTCACCGGCCAATGTGGTTTTGTAACGTTTAACCCATTTCCATGAACAACTTTGTCAGAAGAAAAGGAAACGCGCACGGTTCCTAAATTTCTTCTATTTCAATAATAGCACGGTCCAATTTCGGAAGTTATTCGTTGCAAATTCTTATATAAATTATTCTAAAAGATTTAATGTTAAAATAGTATACGCAGATTATGCAAACACAAAAGGGTTGGTTCAATTGAAAGCTCCCGACACCTATTAGGTGTAGCTCCGATCCGTAGTTGAAGTGGGTATGTCTTCCAGTGCAAGGCTAATAATTACGGTATGTGTTCCGTGGGCTGCAGTTGTTCAACCAGCTCTCGTCGAATCAATGCAGTCGTAAAAAGATACAGCTTAGCGCACAAAAAGCTGGAGTATAACACTTGGCTCAGCAACCAGAAATTGCGCGTATCAGTGAGTTTACCATTTACTATTTCCGACACATTGAAAATAGGTATAAATTTAGAAAGTGACGGTAGGCACGGGGAATTTGTATACAACAGGCAATGGTTTACTAGCTATTATTTAGTAGAAATTAAAATATACAACAGTAATTAACTTCCATTAGAACGTAGCAGCTGTTATCTGGTACACGAAATACAATCCGAGGTTTCTGACTGTCTAGCATGAATCCGCTGCACCTAAATAGCAGGGTTTTCGCCGGTGTACGAGTGTGGACGAGCGGATTATAGACACCAACGACAGCTTCATCAGCAGTTAATGATTATTAAAAAATTATAGAAGAAAACATGACGAATATTAAAGGTCGCTTAAAAGACGTAAAATAAATTCAGTAAAATGTCAAACCATGTGAAAGTAGGGCACTAAACAGTTCCGTACTTGAAATTTGATGCGGTCAGAAGGCAAGTGTATTCCTCTGCATTAGACACTTAAGATATATGTTCTACGTTACATGCTTAGAATGTCAGAGAATTGCAATGATAGAATAAACAGAAAAAGGAAGTATGAAGACAGACGATTGTTTGACAAGAAACTAGAATGCGTAAGTTCTAAAGGTTTCAAAAAGGCCAGTGCCAAAACATATTAAAGAAGAACGAGAAATAGATAGGTTTCGTGGTTATACAATATCCGCTATTTTCAAGGAATGTAATTGCTATAATGAAAAAAAAGATTTAACTACAAAACTAAGAATGTTTTCAACTACGATAGACATGGTTTCTCTTCTTGCCGATAGATCGCTGTTTTGTGGAAAGTAAATAATATTTTAACAATAACAGAAGTTCACAGCAATATTGCAAATAAAACCAGTGGCAATAATAATACTAAAGGCAAAACGGTACACCTTCCAATTGCTTTCAAAGGTAATTAAATAAAGGTAAGTACAATAGCTACTGCTGTAGCTGAGACCAAATTTATGCAAAATTCCCAATTTCGTGATTTTGCAGGTTCTAGTATAACATGGTCGTTATAATACAGATTAAACAAGTTGAAACTACATGAGTAGTGTTTGAACAGCCATCGGCGATGTAGCCAATTTGAGAACTAAATCAGATACATAATTAGTGGAAGCTTGCAAGTTTCATATTTTTATTTTATTTTTTAAAACATTTTATTTATACCAAATGCAAAGGTTGACAGCAAGCTTCTACAGCTATAAATTACACAGATCAGCGATTCTCCCTGTGGCAATTACATATAACTTCGTCGCAAATGCTGCTTCAACCGGAAATGCGAGTTTTATCAAAGGCCATTGCTGGGGCACAAAGGTTTATTTGTTTTTTCGTCGTAATGTTTCTCTAACTATAACCTATTCGTAGATGAGAAAAACTACATTCTACTTTAATTTAGAAATGCATTTTTTACCTACTCAATTAAGCTCTCAACAAAGCCATTATCACGCCGAGTGCTTACAAAGGATAGAGCTAATCTTCGCCATCCCAACTTTGGCTGAACAAGAACGTTTGTGATTCAGAGTCCGTCCTGTGCAATTGCGCTCTCCCCGTAATTGCTCCATCAAGAGACTACTTCAGTTTCAGTTAGTTGCCAGCAAGACGATGTACTGGCTCTTTCCGATAGCTACCGCATTAATCTGTAACATCATCGGAAATACAACAATGTGTGTTTCGCTATCAAAGCTACTGCCTTTATTAGTAAATTCCTTTATAGAATGCAGGCATAAATGCCGCACACGAAATTGAAACACCTTTGAAGTGTTCCTTGTGAAAACTTTCGATTGAATGATATTTCAGGTGTGATAGCCAAGGAAACTTTATGAAAATACTGAATTATATGATTCCTAAGCATGTATAATATTTAAATTTAGGAGTTTAAATAGCATTTGAATTAAATATCATTAATTTCTAATTGATCAAAAATAAAAAGTAAAATATAGTAAAATGTCGTACCTATCCTTATACTCTATACTTAACGAAAGTTGAATTACACTACGCCAATAAAATCAATTTGTCCTTCAATTTTCGGTCATTCTAAAATAACAACGATTTGGTTAAGAAAAGGAAACATTGAGTTCAGTTTGAGGTAAAAATGTAACAATAAGCTAAGGGGCCCATCATCGACGTAGCTGTTAGTACTACCAAGAACTAGCTCAAACAGGATGTTGTATGTCACCTAATTGTTATGAGCAATAATAATGTAATAGATAAGAACGCCAGATTGAAGAGCTTGCTGTGGTACGCTTCATCGAACCTCAAGCAGCAGTCGGGGTAGAAGAAGTAATAAGCATCCAAAAAGGAAATAACGGCTAGTGTCAAACATAACCAATATATCTATTCAGAATAGCGGCCTTAAATATGCAAAAGAACTAAATAACACGAAGATATTACTAACTCAAATTTAGTTTGGCTACGACACATGAAATAAAATTTTACGTTCCTTAACATAGAGATCTAAAACCAATTGAGGTTTGAGCCATTCGAGAAGATTATCATATATAATGCAACTAGTGGGTTCCCATGTAATGTATTGTTTGGCAATCACGCAAGTTCGAATCACCCTCCTTCGGACTTGCGTGATTGCCTAAAACAATATATCGAGTAGAAACAGAAATGATTTGATAATGAAGAGTTGCATTTGGCTAGATTACATTACGAGCCAATAAACAACGTTTGATCCGTTTATCTAGAAATATTAAATATACAGTTAGTGTAGTTGCTATGACGATTGTACTTTCAGCAGATAACGTGATGTTTATGACAGTATTTGACTATCAGTTACTAGTCAAGAAAGTATATGATTATCACCGTTGCTATGTACATTATCAAAAGTTAGTACATGCGTAACTATGCATTTTTACCGTTTTTCAATGGTTGATGTTATAGGGAGTGATATGATCGCATTAATAATATCCAGGGCATACATGCAGGATACTCGGAAAATAGACTGTGAACATATCAAGTAATATACTGCCTTTGAAGCACGACCAGTATACGGGATAAGGACGAGCACGATCGGGTGGTAATAAAATCCCAAATAAAATTGCATTAATGAAAGTTAAGTAAACTATAGATTAAGGTGATTCGCGGGTCCGATCGTTGACGAGGCCTCCTTGAACATAACACATTGATATAAAAAATGATAATATACAATCTTTGCCTAACCTCCGAATAATACATGTGGCTAGGTATAATTGGGTTCACCCGATTATTATTTGTGAGGACAATTTGCAGTATTTTCGCCATTTTCCGCCTTTTTCTCCAATTTTTGGTTCTTTTCCCGGTTCATTTAAGCCCAAGTTAACAGTTTAGTTGCTTTTAAAAACCTTATTCCGTTCGTTTCGAAGATTAGCGTCGATCAGCTTATCGTTAGTCGATATTCTCTAAATTCAGCTTTTGTTCTCGCAGAAATGACGCGCAAAGTTTCCTTCCGTTCTCGACGCCAACGAGGCGATTGCTTGGCTTACCTGTGATTCCATTTCGTAAGCAAAAACATGTTTCATTATAATGACATATTTCATATAACTCCTTAACTTCGAGAGAGTGCGAATATGAAGTAGCGCCTGGGTGGATTCATTTGGTGTAAGCGTCTTAACCCCGAGCAGGACGGAGCGATGGACCTTGAGATCGTTCACAAGGGTGGTAGTTGTTTCCGGCGAGGCTTCGCTTCGCCGCTTAATAAATCAAAATTAGCGAACCTACATTGTTGGCTATCGTCACGCCCCTGTGAAAGTGACGTGCTGGTGAATGTTTGGCCAAGGGTTTCTTCTTGTACCGTGGAGCTAGGCACCTCGAATTACGCTTGAAACGAATTTTAAAGAGAAACCTTGTTTGTAATGAAGTCATGAATTGTCTTACCAAATCTGCCTGCCGTAAAGTGCATCATTCGTAACATTAGATGTATTGCGACCTGCAGCTTGAGATGAAGAGCGTAACCAGATCGTCGGAATACTCTCCAATAGGTATTTGTTAGATAATAGTATTTGTAATGTAGATAAATTTACACTGAATTGATTTCAAGGTGTCACCTAGGCACGCTATGCCATTGTTTATTTAAATTGTAAGATGTTGAACAGAAATTACCGCCTTGAAGTAGATTTTTAGTCGTAATTGTCAATTGTGATTGTTGTAACGTAGTTCCTTTGTGAAAACTTACAGTTGTCACCGTTTTTGAAATAGTTATATCGTTTGTTGTCATTTACCGCTTGTGTTCTGTTTAAAAGTTGCGCATTTAACCTTTTTCGCATATTTTTAACTGTAAGGAGTAATTCTTTTAATGTCCATTGCCACCTACATATTTTTGTACAGACTTCTTGGTTAATTACTTGTGCTTTTCATCAATGAATCAATATCCCCCTTCTCCACTGCAGTTTAGCCGGCAAACCCTTTGTTACAGCTCATCGTAACGGGGTTGGGGCAACGGATTTGTGTAGTTTTCCCAATGTTGTATTAAAGTTGTTTTTAAGTGGTAACAAACTGGCGATTTTGTTTTACAGCATTTTATGCTGTAACAAGCTGACATCCCCAAGTGGTGTTATTGTTATTTTGTTTTAAAGCCGGTTTCGGCTGCAATATATTTTTGTTACCAATGAAAATACAATAGAAATGGAGGAGGATTACATAGTGAATGAATGAAAATCGACGGGTCGGTAACAAAATGATATGAAAAAAGTTAAACAAAGAAGCGGCTGATGGTCGTTTACTGCTTCCAAAAGTATCATAAAGGGAATTGATCTGAGACGGTCAATCTTTATGACTAGCACAATCTAATAAACCATAAGTATCCACTGTATTGGAAATAAGTTATCAGATGCGTGTAAGATAAAGCAACGAGAAGACTGACGTTAATAGTTGGGACACGTGTTGGAAAACCTAAAAGATAGCCGTTAAGGCGAGATTACTATTGCAAGCACTCGGCTCTACTTAGCGTTGAATTTGTGGTCCATCGGAGGTGAAGGATAACACGTGCAGCTATTTCACGAATCTATAGGTTAGCAGTACAGCAATTCTCGAAGTCTATGTAGATATGTGGTAACGCACAATCAAAAATACCTGTTATTAGTACAGGCGCCAGGGAAATCGTTAATAGGGCTTTACGTGCAATTCTTGGTACCAGCATTTTGGGTTAATGGGTGGGTGGGGGGCTGTGCTCTGATTCTAACTTTAAGTTTTCGGATCGATCGGAGAAATTGTTTTTCCGCAATATCAGAAGAAGTGTTGAAAACGGTTTTTTAGCAATTTCTCGTTTCCTGTTGCTCTGATGCTGAAATTGCATCAATACAAGTTTGTAGTTTATGAAATTCCTCACAACTTTTGGACATACCTTTTTCTCGTGCGCTCAACAATTAAAAAGTTGTTACCCCATAAAGTCAAGAAATTAAGGGTTGAAATGGGTTTTACGTAAATATATCGCTTTCAGTTAATCCTACGATAAAAAATACTCTTATATTTTTTGTAGAACAACTAATTTGCATAAAATTTGTGTATGAGTATTTTTCCATTTGGACTATTATTTACCGTTCTACAGCGCCGCAAATGTCGCAAGTCACGTAAACCGTACATTTAATGTGCACTTTCGAACGGCCCTGTTCCTTTGAGGTACAGTTTGTAGCGCGTCTTTTTATGTGGTTTCCCCGATATGCCTACTCCACGAAGTGTATTTCTAACAGTCTCACACTTCCCATGGTCTTTTTGATGGACCGGGTTCTTCATCGTTGATCCCGCTCATTGCAGAATCATTGATTTTATCGCCCTTGTCAAGTTGTGCTTCCTTTGAAAAGAACTCGGAAAGAGAAAATATGTCGTCTTAATTGATGTGATATTCGTCAACATCTGTAGTAAGCATTCTGGAGAACTCCTGCACGTTCTCACAGGATTCTCCGGCGGGAAGCAAATGACGGTGCACTTTAAACCCGCTTTGCGACAGCCATAGGCCTTTCCACATTTGGTCTTGCACCCGCATGAAATTAATTTTATTATTGCAAGAGGCGCGGGAGGCTCAGTGCTAGATACCTGTGTAAACGTACGGTCACTTTTCTTTCAGCCTCATCTTCCCGCGGGTAGAGTGTCACTAAACTTAAACAAAATAAAAATTTATATTCAAAATGAACGATTCACGACTCACCATGTGAAGAACAATCAACTCGGTTATTCTGTTATTTGATAATTTTTTTGAGTCTAGACTGTAATGTGTTTTTCTTTGCAAGCCCGGAAAACTGAATACGAAGGAACAGCATTACTCTACATCATGCGTGAAACACGGCGATGCTGTATCAAAGCATATCTTGTTCTTGCATGCATTTTCTAGTTGGGACACAACATCGGCTGCTTACGGTATGGGCAAAGTGAAATTTCTTAAAACCCTAGAAAAGACACCTACCCTGGAATCTGCAGCGAATCACTTTGTACAGAAAGATGTAGACGCGGATATCATCGCATTAGCGGGAGAGCAATTTTTTATTGCGTTGTACGGTGGAGACATCCATAAAGACAAGTCAATCAACTTGCTGCGATACAAACACTTTGCGAAATTCCTTGTGAAGTCAACGTTTAATCTGGCATCCCTGCCACCTACAAAAGATACGGCCAGGATGCACGCATTCCGGACATACCATCAAGTTCAATCCTGGCTTGGAAATGACACTCTACCCGCGGAAAGATGGGGCTGGAAGAAACGTGGCCGTACGTTTACACCGGTGCCTAGCACTGAGCCTCCCACGCTTACTGCAATAATTAAATTAATTTTATGCGGGTGTAAGACCAAATGTGGACCGCCATTTGCTCCATATGCGCCGGGGAATCCTGTAAGAACGTGCAAGAAATCTCCATAATGCTTGCTACAGATGAAGACGAATACCACACCAGCTACGACGATGACATATTTTCTCTTCCCGAGTTTGTTTCAAGGGAAACACAACTAACAAGGGCGACAAAATCGACGATTCTGCAATGATTGGAATTGACGATGCAGAACCCGGCCCATCAAAAAGACCAAGGAAAGTGTAGAAATACACTTCGTGGATTAGGCCTATAGGGGAGACCACGTAAATTAAAACGCGCCACAAGCTGTACCTCAAAGGTGGTGTGGAAAACAGTTGGTGCGACACACTCGAAGGAACAGGGCCGTTCGAAAGTGCACACTAAATGTACGGTTTACGTGACTTGCGACATTTGCGGCGCTGTAGAACGGTAAATAATTGTCCAAGTGAAAAAATACTCATACACAAATTTTATGCAAATTAGTTATTCTACAAAAAATATAAGAGTATTTTTTATCGTAGGATTAACTGAAATCAATATATTTACGTAAAACCCATTTCAACCCTTAATTTCTTGACTTTATGGGGTAACAACTTTTAAATTGTTGAGCGCACGGGAAAAGGGTATTTCCAAAAGTTGTGAGGAATTTCATAAACTACAAACTTGTACTGATGCAATTCCAGTGCCAGAGCAACAGGAAACGAGAAATTGCTGAAAAACCGTTTTCAACACTTCTTCCGATATTGCGAAAAAACAATTTCTCCGATCGATCCGAAAACTTAAAATTAGACTCAGAGCACAGCCCCCCACCCACCCATTAACACAAAATGCTGGTACCAAGAATTGCATGTAAAAATTCCCTGGCGCCTGTACTATATATGGAATAAAAGAAAACGGGAGGAAAAAACAAAGAAAAGAAAAAGGCCTAAGATGGTTTTTTGCGAATTCTACTTTCATCGTAGACGCACATGCCTTAGTTCCAGAAAGCTACCAGAGAGCAGCTATACAACAAACCCACCAAACCATATCTGTTCTATCATCGACTACATTCATCAGGAGTTAAAACCCTCTCGCAAAACGTTATCAAAAGGGAAACTCCGTACAGTCGCGAAGTTTTGACAGTAGAATTGAGGATGCTCGACATCTCCGAAAAGGAGAGCGCAAATAGCTCCATTCTGAACCTCAGTATAGAAAGTATTTGGAAAGCAAAAGCATGTCAATCCGGAAGAAAAATCGCTAAAAAGTGTTTGCGCAAACTGAAGTACCCGACGACTTTCTAAGTATAGGACCTGCGGAAAGAATAAAGAAAATTGCAAATGAAATTTTTTTATCGTGTCATCTTTTACAATCCAAAATTTTTTAAAAACGTATGTTTTAAAGAACTTGTCAATTTTAACTTGCTCTTTAGGGGTTTCGCAATTAGCACATCAATATTAAAGGGACCTTATATATCTGGACGATGTCTATCCATAAAAAATCGTATGTCAATTGTTGGGGACATTTTTATGCTAGAACTTGATGTTACTTCATTCTAAAGCCAGAATTTTGGAAATCTTTGCTCGTTATGCAGGTCACTCGAGCTCCATATCGAAGTATGCTTTGCGTCCTGTTAACTTAGAATTAGTCGTTTTATTCTTTAAAGATTGTCGACTGGAATTCTCATTACGGTTAGAAAATGTGGCTCGTGGTTAACCCTCGTGCATTTTATAGTCTTTATGAAGTATGTAGACCTGGGATCAACAAATACAGCAAAAGTAGTTACTTATCATTTTACTTCATTATTAACCAATACACGACAACAGTTTCTTGAAGTATCCTTTGTAGACTTTTAGCTGTATTTAATGCCATTTTTTAAAACGATGTCAGACTTGTTCAACATTAGATATTTTACCGGTAGAGCAGTGTAAACACTTTTATTTGAGTGCTTTAGCATTTCCTTAATTACGTGGTATTGAAGTAGTTAACCTTTCATTTATTTTTGCTCGGCTTCTTAAAATGCAACATATAACCACATCCATGTTTTACAGCCATACCAAAAGCGCTTACAAGTTGTTGTCAAAATTATCGTTTGATGTAGGTCTCCCTTAATAATTTATGGTTTACGATCTTGTACTAGTTGTAGTCAGTTTCTTCCCACCACTTCGACGTTATTCATTTATTGCTTTAGCTGACGATCAGCGAATCTTTTAAATGACCTTGGCTACTAGAAGAGTACCCTCTTGTCCATCCTTGATTGCTTTGCCTGCCGACATATCCAATTCAACTCCACTTTAAAAATACAATATTTTCATTCCATCTGTTACTATTGTTCTAGAATTAATGTTTTTATTTGTTTATCTACCGTGCAGTTCAATTTCAACAACCACATTTTCCATAAAACGTTGTATGGTTTGACGTTTGCTGATAATTTGGTAGATAATTGTTATAGATTCTAGTCATATGTAATTATGTGGCAGTTCGCTTTTCTAGAAATTAGATTTGAAACGTTTTAAGCACTTTTACGATCAGGCCAAAGGGGCACGGCAGATTCTGTTGACAGGCCCAAAAATAGTGCTCTGATACGTAACACCTGGATCTCCAAGTCAAAAGCGCACCGAATGTCATGTTGTTAGGCTTTGAAATCTTTCGCATGGAATATCGTGATGACTGGCCTAAACGTGATTTATTTCTGCTAATGCAATATTTAAGTCCGCTTTAGGAATCGGTATCGACTTAGGTCGATAATTACGCCTGCCTGACGTCCAAGCCTCCTTCTCCCTCACAAGATTTAACAACAGTTAGACACAACCTGCGCAAGCATTAATCCAGCTCCAGGGGCCAGCCGCCAGACCGTCGAAAAGGTCCGTCGAAGTCGTAACGAAAACACGCAGCGTCAGGCTCTCTCAAACGAAAGCAGACATAACAAATTTCGGTAACGCACCGAAACCAAAAATCGTTTCAAAGAACCTGTTAAACTTACCCTTCCTTCAGAAAGATCTTGCTGAACACCCAAATTCCAGCATTCAGCATGCCCGAGGTCATTGCTGCGAAATTGAGTTGTGAGCCCGTAGAGAAAGCTAATACAACTTCGTTATTCCTGTCGGATTACTTCACCTTTTCGAGTTTCGACCTCTTTTCTCCCTTCCCTCACCTTCAAATCCAGAGACTTTAACGTAATAAAAACGTCTGTTTCTAGCCTTTCGGTTTACGATCAAAGTCAAGCTAGCGCTCGACTACACGGTGGGTTTCGATATCAGTGCAATGCACAAGTACTTGTGCGTAGCACTGACATCGGAGTTACACCAACCCCTGTCCCAGTCAAAAAAAAAATTACTATGTATATATATATAGGACGAGAATTTAGACTGGGAATGGGGTTGAACCAACACTGATCTCAGCACGTTGGCAAACGTTTTTAAGATCTATTAAAAACGCTTTGCCAAAGTGCTGAGATCGGTGTTCGTTCAACCCCATTCCCAATCTAAATTCTCATCCTGTGTAGTGACCACCGAGCTGTGAAAAGGACTTTGCTATATATATAGATATATATACACAAGTAAAGTTCGGGCACTTCAGTCCATGTAGGAACGTGGCCTGGGAAAAAGCGCGTCAGGGTCGCCGCGATATCTCTTTCCGAAACCCAGTCATCTGGCACACTGTTAACGGCGTACTGGGTCTGGCACACTGTTAACCGCGTACTGGGTGATGTGGTTAGCATCACCCCTTCGGCGACTGGTTTACTTTCCTTACTTCCACAACTGTGGTTTCGGTAACCAATTTTTGAAGCGACTGAGTGGGCCGCCCGCCAGTTGTCAGATGTGGGGATGGAACCCACGCTGGCGATTTATATGTATATATATAGTAAAATGTTTATCCTTGCCTGGGATAGGGGTTGGAATAACTCCAATCTCAGTACTACGCACAGGTACCAAGCTTTAATGGGTAGATTGAAATAAAACCACTTGTATGTATCGCCTGACGTTTCGTATATTTATTTTTATACTTTCTCAAAGGCTATGGACAAAAATTTACAAATAAGCAACGCTGTTATAAAAGTTATTGAGAGTGAAGGTCTTACCTAACAACTTGTGGAACCAAAACACATGTTTTTTAAGGACATGTGACGATATTCAAATTTGAAGAAATTCATAAAAAAGGGCAGTAGGCCACCAAAGTTACAGAGCTGGGCTGCACATGACATAACTACACTTAGTCCTGCATCTAGCAGGTTACAAATTAAAAGTTAAGTAGCACATTTAAAATTTGATTTATAATAATTTTATTAGCTTTTTGGCCAACATGGCCGTCAATTAGATAAAAATGGTGATATTGAAAATTATTTCTAAGCAGGCAGCGACAGGTCTCTGAAGGTTGTTAGAACCGCGCATGCGCGGAGCGCAAGACGTCCAAATATTACGAGGGACGTTCAAAATGGAAATGACCAATTAGCTTGTGCAATGCAATCTAACAAGAGACCAGTCAAAAATCGACGACAAGGGTTATGTCTGAGTGTTCTAAAAGGTGGAAATTACAAAAAGAGTTCTAATTGAGCACCTAACTTGTAAGTTTACCAAGGGAAAAAGACACACCTGAGAAAATATAGAGGAGAAAAGACCCTAAATAGATCTAAATATAAATAAATTTATTGTGGAACCGTATTGAGTTTATTAAAAATTATTATTAAAGAATTAGTAATAGAAATGGGGGAGTAAAAAGAAAATATGATAAGATAAAAGTATCTACCCATTGGGCTGTCTCGGTTGGAGAAATTCTAAGGAGAAATCATTGTTGGACATGGCTAACAAAAGGTGGTCTAACTAAGATGATCAATGTCAGTATTTGAATTTAAGGTATTATTTGTACCAAAAATGTGGCACATTTCGATGAAAGTACGGTGACTAGAATTTGGTTCAATAGTAATGATTTTTGTATTTTTAAAATCCATACAATGACCAGTGCTGTTGACATGTCCAGCAAGGGCGCAGGCTTTGGGTTTAAGACGAGAGTCGCTTTTATGCTGAGTAATTCTTGATTTCAACCTCTGAGAAGTTTGACCAATATACGTAGAAGGACAACCACTACAGTTTATCTCATAGACGGCATTAGAGGTTAGGAGAGCTGGAGTTTTATCCTTTAATTTTGAGAAACAATCTTTTATGATATTTATGATGGTGTTTGTCCGCAATGATAATATGATCGAACTTACGAAAAACCTGTTTAATTATATGAGAAAGTCCTTGGACGTACGTAGATGAAACTTTTGTAAAGTGGAGGTTTATCATTTATATTATTATCAGAATTTTCTGGTGGAATGATCCTGCCCTTGGGGGTGGAGTATAAGATAGGATTTAATAAAGAAATAGGATAATTATTTAATTTAAGAGTATTAATTAATTTATTGAGGTTAACTGCGTGAAAATCCGGATGCGAGATCGTTAAGATTCTGTGCTTGAGCCCTTTCACTACATTCAACTTATGTCGAATGTTGTGTATAGAATGGAAATTCAGACAACGGCCAGAATTGGTTGGCTTAACATACCAATCCAGTTTAATGGTGTTGGAATTCGTTCTAATGACCAGAGTGTCCAGAAAGGGGACAGACCTATCCTTGCCATGTTGGCCAAAAAGCTAATAAGATTATTATAAATCAAATTTTAAATATGCTAGTTAACTTTTAATTAGTAACCTGCTAGTTGCAGGACTAAGTGTAGTTATGTCATGTGCAGCCCAGCTCTGTAACTTTGGTGGCCTACTGCCCTTTTTTATGAATTTCTTCAAATTGGAATATCGTCACATGTCCTTAGAAAACATGTGTTTTGGTTCCACAAGTTGTTAGGAAGACCTCCACTCTCAATGACTTTTATAACAACGTTGCTTATTTGTAAATTTTTGTCCATAGCCTTTGAGAAAGTATAAAAATAAATATACGAAACGTCAGGCGATACATACAAGTGGTTTTATTTCAATCTAACCATTAAAGCTTGGTACCTGTGCGTAGTACTGAGATTGGAGTTATTCCAATCCCTATCCCAGTCAAAGAATAGTAATTTACGATACAAGTAATGTGATCAAGCTTTTTACATTACGAGAGAAAAGTTTGAAAAAACTAGCGACGTTAGGAGCGAGTTTATTTAAATTCTCGAGTAATGTAAAATGCCGATAACATTACGTATATCGTAACACGTTTTATTTTATCCTATAAAAAATAATCTTTTCGGTTACCTATTTTCAATGACGGCTTACAACAGCGATGTGCATGTCTGCTATGGCTATGGTGGTATCCAAGCGATTGTTTATTCACATGTTTGTTTTGCATAAAATTGTTTGCAATTCAGTTTGCATTTCAATTTCTGTATAGTTTATGCTAAAAATGAATAACACAATTATGGAAGAGGCGGATTCCGCAAGAAAAAAGTTAATTCCAACCAAGTCAGCGGACAGGTACCTTAAAGAGATGGAGATTTTTAGAAATTGGCGCCAAATGAATGACGTTAAAAATATTGATGAAAACGTAATTTTAGCGTACGTTTCGGGAATGGTGAGTTTTGTAATATCTATTATGCATTGATGATAAGGGTATTCTTTTTAGTCCAAGAATTATGGGGCATCTTCAGTTTGGACAAAAATATCTATGCTGAAAACGATGTTGCTAACGCATGAAAATGTCGATATTTCTTCTTATGCAGTAGTCAAGTCTTTTATGAAGCGTAATGGTTCAGGACATACACCAAAGCAGGCAAAAATTTTTACGAGAGATAATATAAAGACATTTGTACGAGATGCTCCCGATGATGACTATTTACCTGTCAAAGTATGTGACAGTTAATATCATTGCACGGTTTAATGCATTTAACTTACAGATAGCAACAATTTTTGGGATTTTTGGCGGTTGTAGACGAGAAGAGCTGTATTGCTTAACCGTTGATGCTATTGTTGACATAGGGTCATCTGTAATTGTCAGTATTCCTAAAACAAAGACTGGTCGTAGCCGTACGTTTACTGTTGTTAATGGAGATGGAATAAACTATTTGGATGTAGTCAGGAAATACAAAAATATGAGACCTCAGCACGTTCCTCATAACCACTTCTTCATTAGTTGTAGAAAGGGTAAATGCACGGTTCAAAGAATCGGTATTAACATGTTTGGTGATATGGGCAAAAAAGTGGCTGTTTTTCTAAAACTGCCTGAACCATCGTTATATACTGGTCATGCATTTCGGCGTTCGTCCGCGACTCTTCTGGCTGATTCTGGTGCTGATATAAGCATGATTAAACGTCACGGAGGCTGGAAGAGTACAAGTGTGGCCGAAAGATATGTTGAAGATTCCCTCGGAATGAAAACTAAAATTGCAAAAATGATTGAAGGAAGTACCAGTTTAGATGTTTCTTTGAATAATGTTCTACCTAAGTTTTCTTCAAACAGCGTTACATGTGCACAACATTCTTTTGGGGGATTTAAATTTGAAAATTTGCAAGGCTGCACTTGCAATCTTAACTTTAATAGCTCTGCAGAAATGTCGACAAAGGGTTTCTTTCCAGATGGAGACAAACCTTAATATCCATATAGTATGTGCTTATTTTTTGTACTGAATCTTATGTACGCATGTGATTAAATGCTAATCAAGTATCGTTATGTTATTTTTCTTAACACTAGTGCTGTTAAATGCATTTTAACGCAACTCGTTGCTAAGGAGTTATTATCATAGTTACATAATAGGATAAAATAAAAACATTTTACTGTGTATGTAACCACACAAGCTGTGAGAGGGACTATCTTTATAGAGTTACCGATGCATTTCTACGAGTCAGTGAGCAGGGAGTATGGGCAAGAAGCAGTCTCCTATCTAAAGAATGGGCAGACCACGAGTAAGAAGTTGGCGGCAGCCAAATATCGAAGGATTTTCCTAACCAGATGTCGACAACTAGGAATCACACCAATCCGCCTGAGGGGCTACATAAAGGCAACGGAGAACGTGTTTTGCAGAACGCAGAACAATCGCACGCTAAGAAAAGTGGATAACACACAAAGAAGGTTACTGCACAATATTTTAAAAATAGAATTAAATGATATAAATGATACCATTAGATATTTACATATAATTTTACATATGTCCAAAGAGAATTGTAAACGTTTACTACCTCGAGAGATTTCCAATGCCTTTAATATAAAACGGATCAAATTTGTACCAATTTCATTATAATAAAATAAAATCTAATAATATTAATAAACTCATTAATTTAAGGCTGCCTTTAACACAAAGTAATTCTATTGTAACACGCGATAAGTGGTTTAAAAATATATCTTTTGTTGTCATCCCTGATTGTATACAGCGTTACCTTGCACTTGGACCAAAATTTGGGTTACCTGTTAGCTTGAATAATAAATCAACCTTATATAAATATCTTGCTCAAATTGAAGACATTATTAATACTTTGTATAACAAGGAAAGGAACAATTATCGCTCTTTAGTAGCTTTCCACATTACAGATTTTCTTAAAAATCATAGAAATACAAATAATCCTTTATCTTCTATTGAAAAGAAATGCAACATCTTTCTTAAAAATAATCCTAAAGTTGTAATTTTACCATCAGACAAGGGCAATGTCACTGTAGCCTTAGAGCGTGATGATTACATCTCCAAAATACAGACCCTTTTGCAAGATAACCAGGTTTATCAACCTTTAAAAAAGGATCCCACAACGTCTATTGAGACTAGGAATAATAAGTTAATCAGAGATTTACATAATAATAATTACATAGATACCCCCACATATAAACGTTTAATTTGTCATAATTCGGTTTCACCTAAATTGTATGGTTTACCCAAAATACACAAACCCGACACACCTTGTCGATCCATTGTGTCCTCGACACAATCTCCAGATAGAAAACTGTCCAAATATCTGGCAGAGATCTTAGGGCAAGCCTTTAATGAATATAATAGTTTTCGTATCAAAGATAGTTTCGCCTTCAGCGAAAAAATTAATAATTTTCAGTTACCACCTGATTATGAGATTATTTCACTAGATGTGGTTTCTCTTTTTACCAATATCCCTGTAGATTTGGTTATACAGGTTGTTGAAACCAATTGGAACTTAATAGAACCACTAAACAGTATACCCAAATTACAGTTTATTAACCTTCTTAAATTCATCTTTGATTCAACATATTTTTCCTTCAATAATAATTTTTATAAACAAATCTTTGGATCCCCAATGATCTCAACTCTTTCCCCCATTTTGGCCGAAATCATAGTCAATACCATCATAAAGGAAAGTGTCCCCAAGCTGGCTTTTCAATTTCCGTTTCTTTACCAGTATGTTGATGATCTAGTGTGTGCAGTACCGGTCGACGACGATGCCAATGTGCTGAGTGTTTTCAATGGTTTCAACCCTCACATCCAATTTACAGTGGAACGAGAAAAGGATAGGTCTGTCCCCTTTCTGGACACTCTGGTCATTAGAACGAATTCCAACACCATTAAACTGGATTGGTATGTTAAGCCAACCAATTCTGGCCGTTGTCTGAATTTCCATTCTATACACAACATTCGACATAAGTTGAATGTAGTGAAAGGGCTCAAGCACAGAATCTTAACGATCTCGCATCCGGATTTTCACGCAGTTAACCTCAATAAATTAATTAATACTCTTAAATTAAATAATTATCCTATTTCTTTATTAAATCCTATCTTATACTCCACCCCCAAGGGCAGGATCATTCCACCAGAAAATTCTGATAATAATATAAATGATAAACCTCCACTTTACAAAAGTCTCATCTACGTACGTCCAAGGACTTTCTCATATAATTAAACAGGTTTTTCGTAAGTTCGATCATATTATCATTGCGGACAAACACCATCATAAATATCATAAAAGATTGTTTCTCAAAATTAAAGGATAAAACTCCAGCTCTCCTAACCCCTAATGCCGTCTATGAGATAAACTGTAGTGGTTGTCCTTCTACGTATATTGGTCAAACTTCTCAGAGGTTGAAATCAAGAATTACTCAGCATAAAAGCGACTCTCGTCTTAAACCCAAAGCCTGCGCCCTTGCTGGACATGTCAACAGCACTGGTCATTGTATGGATTTTGAAAATACAAAAATCATTACTATTGAACCAAATTCTAGTCACCGTACTTTCATCGAAATGTGCCACATTTTTGGTACAAATAATACCTTAAATTCAAATACTGACATTGATCATCTTAGTGTCTCCTACCACCTTTTGTTAGCCATGTCCAACAATGATTTTTCTTTAGAATTTCTCCAACCGAGACAGCCCAATGGGTAGATACTTTTATCTTATCATATTTTCTTTTTACTCCCCCATTTCTATTACTAATTCTTTAATAATAATTTTTAATAAACTCAATACGGTTCCACAATAAATTTATTTATATTTAGATCTATTTAGGGTCTTTTCTCCTCTATATTTTCTCAGGTGTGTCTTTTTCCCCTGGTAAACTTACAAGTTAGTGGCTCAATTAGAACTCTTTTTGTAATTGCGACCTTTTAGAACCCTCAGACATAACCCTTGTCGTCGATTTTTGACTGGTCTCTTGTTAGATTGCATTGCACAAGCTAATTGGTCATTTCCATTTTCAACGTCCCTCGTAATATTTGGACGCCTTGCGCTCCGCGCATGCGCGGTTCTAACAACCTTCAGACACCTGTCGGTGCGGTATTTTCTTAAACATAAAAGAACATATTCTTATGTCACTGATGTCATTAATTGATTTATCATTGTTTTTTACTAGATGACCATTGTTTTTGTGATCATGGCTACTTGATAACTGCACGTGTTAATGACTACCAAAAACCTTTGATGGGCATTTTAAGGTAAACTGTAAAAGAGTTAGCCAAATTCACTGGAACTTAGCACTTTTTTATTATAGTTTGTAGAACCAGGTAAATTCCTTGACAGGAATTGAAGCTTAATTTGTTCTTATAAGAGATAGTGTGAGATGGTCAGGCCGAACGACCGCGTTACTGACAATTATAGCCTTTGTCAACCACCACGGAATTCGAACGCTTTTGATAGTGTTGTAACTCGCTTGCATGTGTTTTTTTGGATTTGCCCAGTTTCACTTTGTTTTACACAATTAATGCTACATCCATGTTTAAACGAAGTTTGAACATAAACGGTTGCTTTTAGGGTTAAGAACTAAGAGTACTTTATTTTTGTGGTTTTTAATTCTCTTTCAGATAATAACCTAAAATTTCAAAAAATGTTAAAGAAAACGAAGTTAGAGTTAAAAAAAGTTTTGAAAGATAGGTAAAGTGCCTCTTAGAGTCAATTCCAGTTAAGAACGTTTTTCCTGTAGTGGAGTACATAATAGTAAGTACGTATACCAAAATTCAAATCGATATCTCTACATTGGTAAAAATCAACAAAAACATCAAATTAAAAAATTGAACTTTAAGGCCCTATAACTTCTTACTGAAGGGACTTTGTACTAAAGTATATTATGTTTAATCGATTTATTACAACGTAAGGAATCTATGACTAATCGGTGTCTCATTATTTTCGGGACACCCTGTATATTGAGGCTCTACGTGATTGTATTTGCCTAACTATTTATTTTATATATGATTACCCACACACTGCAATATATTTGATTATTCTAATTATTTTCAAACCTTGATAAAAATCAATTGCGCCTTGAGACTCTTATTAGGGGTGTTTCGATAATCTAGTAGTTTGTTAATTGAAATTTGATTTTTATAATGACTTCTGATTGTGCGCTGACATTAACTGTCACCTTACACGTCAAAAAATGTTCTGATACTAATCTCAATTAAATAAGACAAATATTCTTTCGCCTCACAATTGACTAAATGCCCTAAGGTAAGTACTTGATTATATTAATTACACTTAAATGTCTTTTATTTAATATAGCTTCAATAGGATAAACTTAAAAACCCACCTGAACAACTTTCACTTTTGCTGCTTGAATGTCACGTCCAAAAACAACACTGCTCCTGACGTCCACAGCCTGGATCCCCTAGCTAGTCCTGTATTGATGTGCTGCTTAATGACAAATATGCACCGACCTGTTAAAACCCTGGCTGCTAACAGGAAAGGTCCTGTTCCACCTCAGCAAAACCACTGTCACCTTCCAGACGTTCCCTAGTTCCAACGGCCTCACGGCAAGTTTGCTATCCTAGATGATCCTTGATTAATATTCTTCTTTTATAGCTCCGACTTTGGCAATCTCTGTCGTAAGTAACCAACAGAATCCCCCGTGTCCTGAAGTGCCTCTGCTACCCTCCGTAGTCAGCCCTTCATGTCCTCAATATTCCATTAATATAACCCGCAATGTCTAACTTTTACTAATGTAACTTCTTATAACTTGTATCAATGAAATTAAATAACTCTTTTCAAATCTAATTCTCTTCTTGTTGCTTCTACTTGCTTGTATCTAGTTTAATAACCTTCCATTAATCTTCAATAACTTCATCTTCATAACTAATAATCTTCTTTTATGTTTCCATTTATATTTCACACGTCAATTTAGTAATAACCCTTTTTAAATGCATTTTACTACCTTACACATTAAAAATTAGGATAAATTTCTATATTTTTTATTGCAATCGAAAATTCAAATCAAAATTACATATTTTGTTTTATTAGTTGTTGATTTTTCTAATAATGGACACAAAAACTGCATAGCTTCTAAGTTACGATTATTTATGCCCTCTACAAATTAAAATAATTTGAGTTCTACCTACTCATCTTATTATTTCAATAGAAATTATATTTGTCATATGCAATCTGCGCATATATTTATCTTATACCTTTTAAAACCATTAGAGAATACTCAAGTGCTATACATATCATCTTAGTTTGCATCAAAATTAATAGCTATTAACATATCTAGGAATGTTATGAGTATCATAACTGCCGCAGATGTTGTATTGAAATCCGAGCTCGCAGAGCGAGGATTTTAAAACATCTGAGGCTGTTATGATTCATAACATCCGTGATTTGTTCAATAGTTTATCGGTTGCTGTATGGTTATGGTTGCCATGTACGGTAATGGACTATTACCGTACAGGTCAGTTATGATTTAGTTACCAGCCTACTTTTGTATATGTAAACAAGGGATTAATATCCTGCAACCGATAAATTCTATTAATAACTTTCAACTAAACAGGCAATTGTTTTATAAATTTTTCTAATGTGATTATATTGATATACCAAATTTTATATTTAAATTAATCTTCAACATAGACTGCCTGATACATAAAAGGCAGTCTATGTTGAAGATTAATTTAAATATAAAATTTGGTATATCAATATAATCACATAAGAAAAATAATTTGTGCTTGTCTAAAAACTTATTTAGCCGCTATTCCGAGTGAAAATCCAAAACGTGCTATTTTTCGGACATTTTGTAAGATTTCAATAAGCTTTTTTTAGAGTGTGTTGTCTTTAGCTATCTGAACAATCTCAAGGCCAGAAAACAACTATTTTTCTTAACTAAAAATGAATTTTTCAATGTTTCAAGTATTTTTCAAAATTTCACCTGTCAAGGCTTGATATTAAAATTCAAATGATTTTAGGTCAAGACTTTAAAGATATATAATTGAAAAAAATAATATAAAATGTTAATGACTTCTTTAGATCTTTTATTATTTGCCGAAAAGTAGTATGTTTGCATAATGTTTATGTTTTTTATGCAAGGCGCTTTTGATGAGAAATAGTGTTCAATTCTAATTAATATCTATTTAAATGGTTTCTAGAAACTTTAATCTAGCCCTGTCAATGAATTACTGTTACAAATATCCTGTAAATTAATGTTCTTTAACAGTTGTCTAACTGAGGAAATTTAATTAGAACATGTAGGTAAATTGGATAAAGATTCGCTAAAGATAACACACTCTGAAAAAATCTCATTGAAATCTTACTTAATCTCTGAAAAATAGCACATTTTGGATTTTGACAATAACGAAAATCTCAATTTTTTAAATAAGTAAACATCAGTCGGTATATATGATAGGGGCTAAATAGGTTTTTAGATAAGCAGAAATTATTGATGTAAAAAGTTTTTTTGAAAAACCAAAATTAAAAATTTTTCAACTGAACAATCTCAAGGCCCGAAAACTCTTTATTTTTTTAACTTAAATAAAAATTAACTTTTCATCTTTTTAAATATTTTACAAAATTTCCCATATCAACACTTAATAATAAAATTTCAAGTTTTTTATGTGAAGACTTTAAAGATTTACAATTCGAAAAAATAAAATAAAATTTTAATTACTTCTTTAGATTTTTTATTATTTACCGAAAAGTAGTATGTTTGCATAATTTTTACGTTTTTTAAACAAGGCGCTTTTTAGGAGAAATATCTCTCAATTCTAATTAATAGCTATTTAAACGGCTTCACAAAACTCTAATCTAGCCCTGTTAATGAATTATTACTGTTACAAAAATTCTGAAATGTTCTTCTACAGTTGTCTAAATGAGATTTTTTAGAACATGTAATTAGGTAAAGAAGAATCTGTAGCTGTAATGTTATTTTTTCTCCTTGTTCTATTTTGACTCAATTTACCCCCGTTAATTAACTAATTTTTACAGAATGAGTAGTAATTATCGAGATAGACTGTGCATTATGTTATGTATGTTATTTGCTATCGACATCTGTTTGGACGTATGTGTTTCCGATTCACTAATTACGATGCAGTTTAAAGGCTGATTGGTGTTTACAATGCCACGTTGGTAGCAACGAAATGGAATGTTATGGTGAATTATTAATCAACTCGTCGCTCTCTACCACGCCGAAATTTTTCGAATGCATCACTTCACGTCGCGGAAATTCGACTGGAGCGGCGAGCATGTAATATAATAGAATTTTTGCAGTACGTGTATCACCAGTCCTAATGTTGAACGCTAGCGGGGTTTAGTGCTCTCCAGATTATTTTATTGTCTTTCCAACGTCTGCTCGAAGTGCATTTTGCCAATTCGAGAGTCGAAAAGCAAACGCGGACGCACTGTTTGCTCGGGGATAAAATCCGCTTAGCAAAACTCGCGTTCTCGCCCCCCGACTGTAGCCATAACAGTTGGAAGTTAAGGTAAATATGAGGATTGTAAGATATTCCGCGGGCCCTGGAGAGCGGCCGGAATTGGATTCCTTTCTGGAGGAGGAACCGATGCTGGAGTTAATTTTCTCAGTTTGCAACAATTCCCATGGTCCATGTTTGCTCAAGACTGTTCTGAGAACAAGCTCCGCGAAGTTAATGAAACTTGGCTATTCTCTACTCCGGGACTCGCACGTTTGCCTCGAACAACTTCCGTATATCAACATAACTCAAATATGAGATTTAATATTTCGGCATGAGATAATTACTTGTATATTTAGGTTTTAACAAGTGGTTCTTTGTCGAGGTACTACATAAAACTGCACAGGAATGCGAACTTTCCTCTACCGGAGTGCGATGCAGTTTCTGCACAGTTTGAAATACGGTACTTATTGGCAGTTTGTAATAAGAAAACTAAGTTGTTGAAATTTCACTATATATTTTCTAACATGTACTAAGAAAGTTTTAATTAGTCTGCCCCTAGGGCGAACGTTCTCTTCTATTTTTAAGACTGTTTTAATAGGAAAAGCATATTAAACAAGCGAATATTAATAGATTCTATATAGCCATTAATAGTTATCTTTTATTAGATACCACAGTTACAAAAAGAACCACTTTGTGGTTAGAAAGACCCTGGCCTATAATAATAGGAAGAAGAAGAAGAATTAGAAATGAGTGTTGTTTATTTATTAATAAAAATTCCAGAACTCCAAAATCATTTTCAATTTTATTAGTCATTGAAGCTGAACTTGAGTTTAGTCTCTGTAACTTTTTATTTTAATATCGTGGATTTAAGTAGAGCTAGAAAGGTTACAGTATAAATTCAAGAAAAGTATGAAATCTACTTACAACACGAAGGAGATCAATACACACTAAGAGCTGTTGTGTTTATTGGGTAATTTGTGAGATATGCAATTTTGGCTTTCCTGTTTTGAGAACTTTGAGCATGCATCCTCAATAAGGTTATATTTTCCAGTTCTCAGTTTTGTCTGTGCTGTTTTCGCTACCGAGAATTTAAGATGCCTTATGTGTATCCACAGTCTGGCCATAGCCGTAATGTCCGTGTGACTTTGGAACCAAACTAAACTAAACAGTTTTTTTATTTAGAATTTATTCACCTTTTCTTTGATTTGGAAGTAGCGTATTTAAAAGCAATACCTTGCTTCCTTTTCAGAATAATCTCCAGAGAAAAATTCAAACAATGTGGGTAGCGCATTTCAATCTTGTTTGGCCATTTCTCTTCCACATTGTTTCGTTAAAATGTTGTTCACATAATCTGGCTAAATCATTAGATAACCAATCTACCTGTTGTACGTTTTTCATGCACATTTACCTTCTAAGGTATGATCAAAAAGTATTTTCATGTCGTATGGCTATGGGGTAGTTCCTAATTTATGAATGCCACCACATCTACACTTAAATGTCGAACTTGACGAATGTCCGGCGTAAATAGTTATTGATAGGTATAAGTAGATAAACGTAGGAATTTATCAATTCAAAATAACTTACGGTTGTGTAAAATGCCTGTAAAATAACTAGTACTGATATGAATATTTAAAGTCTAAAATAAAAATTGTTTTTGATTCTCCGCGAGTGAAATTCAATAGGCTACATGAACTTACCTGAACATACAAGCGTCTGAAGCATTCCTAGGGGCACAAAGTACGTGTGGATCACTGTAAATTTCAACGCCAGCAAACCTTCTACACCTGTTGCTTCAATATCCCGACCGTACTTGGTAAGAGTTCTTGTATTACTCTGTCTTGTAAGGAATGATTTGAGACCAAAATCACATCAAATAACTATTATCCCTTTGATTTCAGTCCAATTTGCACCTCAGCAAAATAACGCATTTCTCTCCCTTATTGCATAATCTACTATTAAACCCAGATCTTGAACGTGGAAGATAATTTATGATTACTGGAATGTCCATGACCAATATTTAAATTCATTCCGTTCCATGTGGAGTTCACATTCACGATGTTTAATATCGAAATGTATTTTCATGTTTCTGAAGTATCTTGAAGAAGTACCGCTAAATATTAATCTGTACCAGCTTAGCAACGAGTCCAGTAGGTACGTTTTTCTTATGGCCTAGACCGGTAGCGCTTAGCAACGCCTGTGATTCGTGTTATACGTTTGGCAGTATATATATATATAAGCACTACAGGCCATGAAGGCCTAGGGCTTTATTGGTTATTGATCTCCATCTCTTTCTACATTTCGCTTCTTCTGTCCAGTTCTGCACGCCTATCTCCCTTAAATCTTCCTCTACCGCTTCCAGCCATTTTATCCTCGGTCTTCCTCTCGCTTTGGTTCCTATCAGACTTCCCCGCAGCATGGTTTTTACTTTTCTCATCCTTGTTAACCTTTGGACATGCCCTAGCCACCTTATTCGTTGTGCTTTTATTATTTGTACTATATTTGGGTTCTTGTATTTTTCCGTAATCTCATCGTTTGTCCTCCTCCTCCAGGTCTGTCCCACCTTCTGACCACCATAGATTCGCCGCAATATTTTTCTCTCCCATCTCAGTAACTTGTCCTTCTCTTTTTTATTCACTACCCAGGTTTCGGAACTGTAAGTCACTGCCGGTCTGATCACTGTGCTGTAGATTCTCACTTTTGTCCTTTGGGATAACTGCTTCGCACGTAGCACCGCGAGTAAACTCCCTGCGATTTTGTTACCCCGCACTCTTCTCGCCTCTATTTCCTTTTCACTGTCACTGTTTTGTGTTATTAGCGCCCCGAGATACACAAAACTGTCCACTTTCTCAAACTTTAGCTCGATATTGTCACCCACCTTTACTGTTAGGTACTTTACATTTGTTCCACTATCTTTTCTTCTACCCATTTCCATATACTTTGATTTTGTTTCATTTATTCTTAACCCCATTTTACTTGCTTCGTGCTGCAGCCTTCCTACTACTTTCTTCAGCTCCTCTTCTGATTTTGCTAGTATGGCCACGTCATCTGCATATGCAATACATTGGTGTTCTGTGTTATAGATGGTTCCTGTTAGATTTATTTTGCTGTCGCGTATTATCTTTTCTAGAGTCACATTAAATAACAATGTTGACATCGGGTCACCTTGCCTTAGACCTCCCATTACTTTAAACGCCTTTGTTTCATGACCCTGCACCCTGACTGTATTATCTGTTTTCTGCAATGTCATTTTAATTAATGCCACTAACTTTTTTGGTAGATCTAAGTCTTCTAATGCTTTGTATAGCTTAACCCTTATTATGGAGTCGTAGGCCTGCTTAAAATCGATAAATATTGCAAATACAGTTTTATTAAATTCATAAAATTTTTCTTGTATTTGCTTCACAGTGAATATTTGATCGGTGACAGAGCGGTTGCTTCTAAAGCCGCACTGGTAATCTCCCAGAATTGCTTCTGTGTAAGTTTGAAGCTTCTCTTTTATCAAGGTCGCCAGAATTTTGTAAGTTACATCAACTATAGCTATCCCCCTGTAATTTTCACATAAGGTTTTATCCCATTTTTTGTGTATGGGGACTATCATTGCATTTGACCATTGTTCTGGCTCCTTCTCTTTCTGCCATATTTGCCTAATCAATTTCCATATACGCTCATGCAACTTTTCACCTCCGTATTTAATCATCTCTGCTACCACTCCGTTCCCCCCTGCGCTTTTATTATTTTTCAGGCTTTCTATAACTTTGCGTACTTCTTCTTTGCTGGGTGGCTCTATTTCTCGTTCTTCTTGCTCTCTCTCTTGTGTGCCTTCTATCTCTGCCATTTCTTCATCATCTTTGTTGTTGTTATTCAGCAGTTCTTCAAAATGTTCCTTCCATCTGTTTGCTATTTCTTCAGTGTTTCCTATTAGTTTTTATCTTTACAGTACCTTGCTGTTCCCTGAAATCCCACTTTCTGTCTCTTAATTTCTTGATAAAAAAAATGTATTTCTTTGTTTTTTAGTTTTTCTTCAATTGTTTTTATTCTGTTTTCATTGTACTCCCTCTTCTTTCTCCTACATATTGCCTTGGCCTCCTTTCTCTTTTCCTTATAACTGCTTATACTTTGTTTCGTCTTCTTACTTAACATAGTTTCTCTGGCACTTCTTCTTTCTTGTACTATTCTTCTACATTCTTCATCGTACCAACTCTTGCTCTTCCCAGGTTTCTTACTGGTCAACGTTTTCTTACTTGCCTTCTTGATTATGCTTTCTATCTGAACCCATTCTTCATCTACACTTTGTTTTTCCTCTGTTTCGTCTAGAAGGTTGTCTATTTCCTGCTGATACTTTCTTCTCTTCTCTTCTTCTTGTAGTTCCGCTACGTCATAATTTCCTTGCTTTCTGCCTTTGCTTTTCTTTACATTTATTTTGATGTCTGTATTCAGTGTCGCCCTCACTAGGTAATGATCTGAGTCTGCCTCAGCCCCTCGGTAACTTCTTATATTTTTAATACAATTTGCATGTTGAGCCTCTATTAGTATATGGTCCACTTGGTTAACAGTTTGCCCATTTGGAGCCGTCCATGTCCCTTTATGAATTTCCTTCTGTTCAAACTGCGTTGTTCTTATAACCAAATTTTTATCTGTTGCGAAATCTATAAGCCTTTTTCCATTCTCGTTTGTACTTTCATGTTTGCTAAAGCCCCCTATCGTTGGCCTGTAAATTGTCTCTTTGCCAATTTTCGTATTGCAATCGCCCAACACTATTTTCATATCATATCGTGGGATCCCACTGTATACACGTTCTAGCTGTTCGTAAAATTGGTCTTTCACCTCATCCTCTTTTTCTTCTGTCGGCATGTGCACATTCATAATACTTAAGTTTCTGCGGATTCCTTTTACTCTTATATATGCTATTCTATCCGATATTGCTTTGTATCCTATCACTAGCTGATTATACTGTTTATTGATAAGAAAACCTGTCCCTAATCTTCTATTTTGCCCTCCGCTTTTGAAGAGTGTGTAATTGTCTATATCTATTATTTCATTTCCTATTTGGTTTGTTTCCTGCAGAGCCAGAATTCCTATCTTATATCTTTCCATTTCCCATATTAAATTTTTAAATGCCCCCTCTACATTTATTCCCCTGACATTCCAAGTTCCCAAGTACACAATGTCTTGTTGCCTCTTCTGTTTTACACTTTTACGTCTGTCATCATATACAGTATCCATCTCCTTTAGCCCTGTTTTGCATTCCATACTCATTATCCTTGGTCGTGCTTGCGTCGTCTCCTTGTCTGCCTGCCTGATTGGTGCTGCTAGTTTTTTTTCTTTTCCGCCCTTACCAGGCTTCCTCCTTCCTACGACCATTCGTACATAATTCCCTCCACTTCCAACTTACGGTATTCCACTCTTGTTTTCTTGCCATTGCTCTGCTCTTCTCGTGCCACCTTCCTTATTGCAAGTTGTACCCTTCTCTCCTCCATTGTGAGATCGCTGTCAATGTAAATACTGCTTGGAAGCCTTGACTTTTGCTTTACTATTTCTATTTTGTCGCCAAAATTAGCACACTTTACCACCGTAACTTTCGATTCATATTTTCCCACTTTAAAGGCTTCTTCTACTTTAATTTCCACTCCCATCTCTTTTTGGATGAAGTTTGTGACCTTAACTTTTAAGTCTTGGTTCCCTGGCTGCTCCTTGAAATCTACCCCTTTGATAACTGTATTATTTCTTCTTTTTTCTCTCTCTTGGTTCTCCAATTTATTTTCCAACTTGCTGATCCTCATCTCCATCTCTCCCTTTTCCTTTTGCCAGATTCTAGCTTTTTCCTCCCACTCTGCTTTCGCCTTCATTAATTCTGCCTTCACTTCGGCAAAATCTGACTTCATATCAGCTATTTTTGTTCAGAATTCTTGCTTTAACTCCTCCTTCACTTCATCCAACTTTTTCAATATTGCCTCCATTTCTTCGCTTTCTTCGCCGCCCGTTAGCTCTCCTTTTTTTGTCTCGACTTTAGATACCTGTTTTGGTGGGCCTCTCGTTGTTTTCGCGCTTTTATTGAACGCTCTTACTTGCTCCCACTCCCACTTCTCAAATTCTTCCGGGTCTTCTACCCTTTTCCGCTTTATTAAGTCTTTCACACTAATAACACTGTTAGCCCTTCCTCTCCCACTTCCCCTATCTTCTTTTTTACTCATACGCCTTTCCGCTATTTATCAAGACTAATTTTACGCAACTCGCCTTTTTCGTAGCTCAAGAGAATACCCCTTACACTCTTACGCTGTACGCCACTGCCTTGAGTCCTTGATCTAAGAAATGCGCCAATTCGGCGGCTGTATTCTGGCGCATGCGTATTATACGCGTAATGACGTATTTGTTTCCCGCTATTTTTATACACGCAACTTTCGTCCGTATTTTATCACCGGTTGGAGTTAATTCGATAAATTTCTACTTTATACCGTTTAACGTCCTTTTAATTTTACTGTTCTTCGTTGTAGCACCTTTAACTGATCTTCACGCCCGCTATTTTCTTAATTTTTCGCCTTTATAACTTAGATATCACTTTACATTCACTGCACTGTTGACGGAGCCTATTTATAGGTTATCGCGTCGAACTCTGCATTCCGTTTGGCAGTACAGAAGTATATTGTCGCTGGTACTGTCAGTTTTTGTGAGATTCGAAGGTAGCAGGTTAAGTTTTTCGTCAGTCTGACAAAAAAAACTGACGCAAAATCTAATCTCGAATTTGACATAAACGGCGTCACCAACTATACACTTCAGTACTGCTAAACGTATAACAAGAATCACTGCATTTTTAAAGCAAATAGTTTGAGATAATTCTTAAATAAAATCAAAATGGCTTTTGTTCTTGTTCAGTGTATATGACCTGGCTAGTTTACGTCTCGCCCTGGCGGCTAGACCGTGATGTACTAGCTCAGCCTCAAATGATTAGCTACCGGCTTAATGTAAATAGCTATAATGAAAACTGTACATATTAAAATTCATGCCTACTGTGCTTCCACCATAAAATTGTCACATAACCTCACTCTTTCACTTTGAATCAGTTTTTACTGATTAATCCTATTTTATATAATCTAAAGGAAGTGAATTGGTATCATCTGAATAACAGGTGTTTTTTGCACTCAACTTATCTCTCCCATAAAATTATAGTTTTGGAATATCCACCTTATGTTTATAATATAAATAGATACATAAATCACACTGACGTACATAACCTAAACTTAAGGTTAAGGGGTGAGTTGAGTATACCATTGTTATCTAGTGAGCAAGCCACACGGACACACAGTGCTATATTCCTGGACATCAAAATCTTAACATCAGCAAGATTTCGGTGACAGCTTCGGAAATTACTTTGAAACTGTACGTTTTGTGCTATCTCGTAGTATCTGAAATTAAAGGTATATTTTTTACCTTAGAACGTTGTTATTTCTTTTATTAAAATGTACAGTCAGTTTCATTGAAATCGACTACACCTAATTTTTGGATCTGTAAACTGGTATTTATAGTCACCTAGTCAAAGTGCCAGCTAATACTAATTAGAAAAGAAACTAAAAAAAAAGTTATAAACGCTTCTACTTGACTCTTTAGTTAAATTTTTTGTTTTACATATGACCTCATGTGCGCTTCCCGCAAAAAATGATGAATTGGTTTTTTTAATTATCAATTAAATCGATTTTTTATTGTTATTATTTCGCAGAGCATTAATGAGTTTTGATAACTTGTAATCACCAAACTATCTCTGACTGATTGACGTTAGAAGAATTAAATATACCACTCAAATCAAGCATGTACAGAAATTGTAATTGGAAACAGTTTTGACCGGCAAGTCTTCAGCTATAAGCTCCTATTTCAAGATATTTCAATTAAACTTTCTGTGTTATTAATCTATCTTATCTTGCGATTACAGTAATAGTTTGAGTAAAATGTCTTAATTCCTTTCTAAACGACAGACAAAACCTTCATTCTATGCTAAACGTATTTATTGTTAGTCTTTTATCCACTTTTATTACTACACGAGCAGTACATATATATAGCTGTATCTTTCCCTTTATTTTCTTGCAATATTTCGCTGTTCGACATCGTTTTCTTTCTATCTTTAGCCAGTTCCATTTTAGTGAAGTCACTCCTTGTTTATGTCTTGTAGCTTTGTTCTCACTCTTATCCGGTCTGTTTGTATAATTCCTAACATTTTGTTGTCGACTGCTCTTTGGTTAATTCTCAATTTATTTAATATTTATGCAATGACTTCACGTTTCTGTACCATAAGTATTTAATTCAATTGCCCTGCTCTGCTAGCTGTGAGTATTTATTTCTTATTTAAAAATTAATATCAAACGATTTCTCTTTTAAAAATAATTATTGCCATAAAAACTCAATCATCAGGGTTAGGTTCTTTTATCTAGTTGTCTTATATTTGACTTGTCATATTTAGAATAAATTTCAATTGTCAAATGACCTTAAATGTCACTTATCTTGAATGAATTCAAAATAATTCTTCTACTTGTAATCAGATACGACCAACGTACACTGTTTTCAATATTATTATGATATATGACTTTCTCTATCTTTTATAGTAAGTAATAACTCTTTTAATTATTGCAAGTAATAAATATTGTTCATCTACTTCATTTTTATTCTAGACTAAACTACTAACCAACCTTATTGACTCTACTAACTGCACATCCAGCACCACAGATCTTCTTGTACAACTAGTCACCACACGAACACGTCCAACTGCAATTAACTGTCAAACCAATTTACAGCCATTAAATCCTCCAGAAAATATCCAAATATTTGAAGAATCCAACCTCCTTTTACCAAGACTGCACCTATCGACTTTTATATTACTCCTTCACAACCCTCTTCTGCCAGTAAACTATCCTTGATGTACTCCAACTAATATTACTTCTTTTCAGGTTTAATTGTCACGATGATCTGTCCTCTGCATGAAAATGAAATATCCAAATACCACCAATCACTCAGAATGATTCCCAGGAAGATACATCAGTCCTTCATCACGGCTCCTACACTTGCAGTAATCCACACCAGTCAAATCCTTTTCACTCCTTCCCATAAACTGTATCAGTTCCAATAAAGCAGCTCAATCCAAATCTATTCAAATACTGTCGTTTTCTGGTTATTTCTATCTAATTTACTGTATTGCACAATCTCTTCACCGATTAAGTACTTGTATCACTTCAAAATTACTTTCTCATATTTTTGTACCACGTAGATTTGTTAAAAGCCCTGTTATTTGTATACCACCAAAATATTTATACAAATAAGGCATAATTTCAAATTTTTTATTATATCAAAAAGGAGTTTTCAAAATTCTGTATACATTTTATGAGTTTGTTATTCTTAATCCCAAAACAACTCTCCTAACTACCGTATTTTCATTATTGATGCTTACTATATTAAAATATACATTTGATACCTACATACTTTGTTATCTTTTAATATTTTAATTTGGTCTGTCGTATCTGATATCAGTAGTAAATAACTTCTATCTTTTAACATCTTACTTTATAAATTAAACTATATGAAATTTATTCTTTCCATTCTCATTTCTTAAAATATAATCTCTATTTAAAATTTAATTCAAATAACCTTTTCTATTCTAGACTTTTGCAAAGACTGACTACAATGCTTTACCAAATTCTTTTATCGTATTAATTATCAAACTATATCCACTCTTATGATATCATAACAATATTTTGATTTTTTTATTATCATTTAATTTCTTTGGGCCTAATGTGGTTCATCGTCTTTTTTGGTTAAACTCATTACTTTTGCGATGCGTATGATGGTGCGTCTGATAAAGCGTTCATAAATTCCTATTTTTTCATCATATAAGTCTAAGTAGGTTTTTCTAAAATTATTGTAGATATTATATAATCTTCGATATCTAAGATATTCAGAAGATGGGCAACGCTGAGAAAGAGATATTTACATCTTATATTTCTAATGGCATATTGAATGTCTAATTTAACACGGAAAGAATCATCGAAGCTCCTTCAACGCTGACAAATGCTTCTGCAACAGCTACTCCGAAAGGAATACGATTTATTTTCTGAGTAGGGAACGGTGAAAGCGTTAAGAGTTCGTCATTTTGGTTTGACATTTGCTTTCTATACAAACTGTTTGAATGGCAGCTTTACGATTAGGTACCTCACGTTTCAATTTTTAATGCTTTCTATCTTCACAGGCAGTTAGGAACCGCGAAGTAAAACTCGAAGTCGTAAACGTAAAGCAGGTCTTGCAGTTGTTCGAAGCTCGTGGGTCGGGGATAAAGGCGAGTTATGAATTTTTAAACGTCGCAAAGTCTGTTCGCAGGAGCTCATCTCGCAAAGCCGTCTCAAGTCGTGCCATCTGCTCTACGAGAACGCGCTTAAACCCTTCTGGTGAAGCAGCGATTGAGTAGCATTCCTTGAGCACACTTCCGCATATGAAAAGACCACTCTGAAGATTTTTAGGGTGGAATAAAATGCTGGAGAAAATTACCTTAAACCGCGGAATTCTTCGAGGCGATAATCTCGTAATATATTGCAAACCTTCACGTACACCGTCTGATGCTTAAAGCTGGCGTGAAATACTCGTGTTTATAATGTTTGTACAGGCTGGAAAAACCGTAGCCGCTACCCTTCACGCCACGCTAGAGTGAATACTATTAGTTCTCGCTCGCATTATGTGGTCCTCCCTTTCTTATGCCGAGCTGTTCATTTTATTTAAGGCAGTGCTTGCCTGCTTTAACGATTTTGAGGGTTCGAGACTTTAAAATGGAGATTTAATAAAGCAATATTGAAAGGGTTAAATTGTCGGATTTTATGGTAAAAAGTAAGTAAGCCATTTTAAATGTGCCAAGAAAAATATGTGTTACTACGAGGGAGCTTTATGTACATACGTACATTTTTCACGAAACTTCTTGCTGTCATAGTTGTTGTACTAAACGCCTTTGCTTTTAAAGATCAAGTGTTTTTCTATGTCATTATATTTAGAAATGGGCGTAGTTGGATAAATAGAGCTGTGTATACCCAGCAGTGTTTGTCAGGCTTGATGCAAGTCAGTTTTATCATGTTATCAACGCCGAAGATGTTTAAGAAGTAGATTATTTGGTAAGGCTAAACGTTTTGTACAGCCCATTCAGCCAGGTTGACGTTAGTCTGGGATATAAATGGTATTACAACCCCTGCTGCTAGAAGAAAGGGGTTAGAGTGAATACTCAATTCTTCTGATGGGAAACTGAATCCAGCTCATCATCATCATCCAACCCTTAGCGTCCAATGCTGGACATAGGTCTCCCTCATTGATTTCCAGTTTGTTCGATTTTGTGCAGCCTGAATCCAGTTACTAGTAGGTAACTCTTTTGATGTCGTCGGTCCATCGGGTAGGTGGTCTCCCTCTGCTGCGCTTATCTGACCTGGGACGCCATTCGAGTATTCTCTTTGTCCACCTGTTCTCCATCCGGGCTATGTGACCTGCCCAGTTTTGACATATTCGCTCAATGATATCACTTACTCCTGTTCTTTGTCTTAGGTCTTCAGTCTTAACATGGTCTTTTAGAAACAAGCCCAGCATTGACCTTTCCATTCTACGTTGAGTAGTTCTTAATTTACGAGCTGTTGTAGAAGTTAAAGTTAAAGTCTCAGCGCCGTATGTCATAACAGGTAGAATGCATTGGTTGTATACCTTCCTTTTGAGACACGTTGGAAGGTCACTTTTAAATACATGAGCTAATTTGCCATAAGCTGCCCAGGCGAGAGAGATTCTTCTAGTTAGTTCACAAGTTTGGTTGTCTCTTGATATTCTAATTTTATGATCTAAGTAAGTGTATTTTTCTTTTAATTTAACAACACTGCCGCCGATATTGATGTGGTCATTTGGTACCAAATTGGTCATGAACTTTGTTTTGTGGAAATTGATGTTTAAGCCAATACTGGAGCAGACAGTTTGCAGTTCTTGTAACATTTCTTTTATTTCTCCAAGATCATCCGATATTAGAACAATATCATCTGCAAATCTAAGGTGCGTCAGTTGTTGTCCATCTATATTTATGCCTCTTCTATACCAGTTGAGCTTTTTGAATGCGTATTCTAAAACTGTAATAAATAGCTTTGGTGACATGGTGTCTCCTTGCCGTACACCTCTTCTAATTGGAATGTAGTTTGTGTTGTCACGTATTTTTACAGTCATCGTCGCATTTTTATAGATGTTGTGTATTAGCTTACTCAGTTCGACTGTATCAAACGCTTTGTGAAAGTCAACTAAAGCGAGAACTAATGGTCTGTTATATTCTATACACTTTTCAATTAATGTTTTAACAGTCTGTAGGTGATCATTTGTTCCAAAACATGAGCGAAAACCAGCCTTTTCTTCTTGCTGGTAAAAATCTAGCTTTCTTTCTAATCTTGTGGTTATTATTTTTGTGAATAATTTATAGAGATAGTTCAGTAAACTTATAGGTCTGTAGTTCTCGAAATCGGTTTTATCCCCTTTCTTAAAAAATAGTGTGGCAATCGCGTTGTTCCATTTACTTGTAATTCTGCTGTTATTTAGGCGAGATTAAATAGGATTTTTATCTGATCTAGTAACAGTGGGCCCCCTATTTTCATCGCGTTCGTGACAATATTATCCTCGCCTGGTGCTTTATTGTTTTTTGACTTTTTCAAGGCGGATGTTATCTCTTCAGTAGAGATTTCCGGTAATTCCTCAGATCCCTGATTTATAATGCCTCCAATTGACGATAATGACTTTAGATCTACTTCATCTTCAATTTGACTTCCGTATAGTGTTGAATAGAATTTTTCGACTATGTTTAGTATTTCTTCCCTATTAGATGTTAGTATCCCTTCTTTATTTTTCAGTTTTACTATCTCATGTCGTCCGTTTCCTATGTTTCTGCGTAGCACCTTTATACTTTTGTTGTTTTCAATTGTTTGTTTTAGTTGATTATTATTGTAGTTTCTGACGTCACGTCTTATAGCTTTGGATATTTGTTAGTTGATTTCTTTTAGCTCTTTTTTGTTTTAGAATTTATTTTTATTCATATCATCTCTCTCTTTCATTAGAGTTTTCGTGTTTGAGCTAATCCGTTCTTCTCTTTTTGTTTTGGGACAGTAAATATCTTGGCTTTTCTGTAAGGTCTCAAATTATAATTTATATTAAATAAATATTGCAATTTTCTGATAAAAGGTGCCGATTCACGTCATGCCAATGCTTCACTCACACTCACAATTCAACTGACAACAACCACAGTTAAAGATCTTTATTTACAATGCTCTCTCACATTTTACATTCTGATCAGATTAGCATTTGTTTGGATAATGAAAAACAGCTCCTGTGGGCGTTAATTTCTACACAATTGATTAGACTCGAAAGCACGCAGCAAAACTGGTTGGTAGACAACCTAAAAGTTACCTTGATATCGATGGGAGAGCGTTAGTTTTATGTTGGAAAACATTATGTTAAAAGAGTCACTATGTTGAAAAGTAGCTTGTTAGTATGGATTAAATTGGAGATCGATATATCGGAAGGAGATTGAAAAGAGGGATGTAATGCTCTCAACAAAGTACTGCACATTCTAGACTGGATAATTTTCTATAATTATTTTGCGCAATTACTCATTTTAGCCTTATGGGTGGTCAAAATGCCAAGCGATTTATAAGTCATGTTTATAGACGAACTACACATTAAATATCAAGTGTATATTGCTCTATAAATTGGAGGTCAAGTTCTCTTAAAATTATAATTTTTTATATCATGTCTGTGCAATATTAAACAAAAAATATCAATTCCGAGGGACGCCGCCGAACTCGCCCTGGACAGAGCGGCAACCTGGCAACCGGCATACTTGGTATATCCTTGGTAGCTCGTGTTGCAGACGCCGCCTAAAATTCGCCTGACGTGTTTTATAACGGCCGGTTCTGGATCTAAATACGACTGCGCCGAATGCGTGATTTGCTGGCATTTAGTGTCAAACAGATAGCGCTAAATTTCGACTAACAACCATTGTATAGGTGCTCCTCGAGGATGAATCGGGTATTACTGGTACTAGACAGTCTCTGAGAGCTGCGATAGGCTTAATTTTAATGTTGTAAAAGTGCGAGGGGCAGTAACTCGGTTTTCCGAAAATTGCGGCGAATGCAGTGGGACATGACAGTGTTCCTGTACAGGTACTCCTCAACCTCAATTCTGGCGGTAAAATGACCTGTTGGGCCGTTATCACGCAGAAATCTGCGTTTAGCTGTACAGTGTTGGTGTCCTGACCGATATGGACGCAGGGAAGGGCAACTAAGTCTTAGATGTTGTGGAGATTGGTTTCAAGGCAATATGCTAAGAGATTTGAAACTTGAGATCGAGTGGTTTTAGAAAGTTGTCTAGGTGGGTCTCGGAACTCAAGTCTTATAGTTTTAAACGGCTTCTTCAGGTCTAGGTCTCAGACTAGGGGCTTCGGCTAAGCCCGGAGGCTAGGCAGCTTTTCCAGTTAGAGCTGGGCTGGACTGGTTGCTGAATCGAAGCGTTCTTAGCAGCCTGGGTGCTTTTGTTTAACACCTATCTGGGCCTCCCTATCCGGACTATTTGGTAATTTGAGGACGATTGAGCGGAATTACTTTTATTATTTTTCGTGAGAAACGAAATTTGTAATCATATCTCTATTACTGTCTCTATCCACCGTCACCGCAATTTCATCCGCAGTTTCGAAGAAGTACGGCCTGATGATACCTGCCTAGAAACTACAGTAAACAGTAACTTTTTCAGTGGTTGAGCATTTTCAGGTCCCCAAATGGGGAAAGTTTGATTATTGACGTAACGTCAGGTAAGCACGTTATTTTCGCTACACGATTGTAATTAATTCATTACTTTGATAATAAATTTTTACTGTCTGTACTCGCTGTTGTACCGTATGGTATTCCCGTAATAACATCCCGTACCTCTCGACTATATATACTAAATTTCAGACATCCAAGCGCCGCTTGTACAAGTCGGCACATTTAAAACAGTCAGCTCCTATTGAAACACCCTTTATATGTTTTGCGAGTTTCGTTTGTTTAAGGTGCTTTTTAATGGGTTTGCCGGCATTGCATCTAAACGAAATGTTGTTTTGGTTCCACATCAATAATTTTTAAAGGCGCCCCATTAAGTCACGGTGAAATTTAATACTATTTATCAGAAGGCACAAGATAACTGTTGAACAACTTCTTATATCATAATAAATAGCTGTTTATTAAAGTATTTAGATATATTAATACATTAGACTAAGTTGCTTACTAATAGCAGTAGCATTGGCGCTATGCTCTTCAATTTAAAAAAGTTTAAAAATGATTTTCTAAATTATGGTTATTATCTGAAATAAATTTGTAAAAGATATTTCGACTAAATATTACCTACTCTGTTAAAATTTTACAGGTTAAATTGGATTCCGTTTAAGAAAAAATATTTCTTTTTGATTTTCTGGAATTGAATAATGTAGAACGGTTTCATTTTACCCAGTTTCAATATTCGGCGAGTTTAAGCAGACAATAGCATTTTCACAAAATAAACGTCAGGATGAAATATCTCCCGATTTGCATTTCGCATAAAAAGTTTAAAAGACGTTCTGGTAAGGCATTTAACTTCGGTTGTTTGGTAGCATCTCAAAACTTATTTCACAACCTCATTTTTCTAATACGCACTTAAAACAATAAGACACTAAACTAAAGGTCTTCAATCCATAATTTTTCTACGCATTTAGGTGAAAATATCCTGAACGAGCTCCATCTGTTTTAGCTTTCTGCGGCCTTCCGAAAGGTGTGCAAGTGTGATGAATTGAAGAATTTATAAGAAATTTCGAGCCAAGCGCTGGAAGTCTGGGCTTTTAGTTGTCCCTTTCGAGAGTCCGATCTTCAAAGGGTTAATGATTGACGCGCGTTTCAAAGAAAGAGTGATTGATAGTCGTACTTCTTTGGTAACAAGCATTATCACTAGTAACTACAAAATCATCTTAAAAATGTATTACACAGTGCTTTGTTCAATCTGTGTACTATTTTAGTTTCCAAGAAATAGTTAAAGTGGAAAAGTGAGTATTATTATTATTATTATTATAAAACAACTTAATCGAGAGTGGTAGTTTTGATCAACTTGTAACTTAAAAATAAAGACAAGCTTTTAATAGCAGTAATACTTACGATGCTTTCAGCACTAAATAGTCACGGGTTATCTGTAAAAAAATAATTCATTAGTTATGTTGAGGAGATAGACAAACGAGTTATATGTGTAAACGGGCGATAATTTCATTTGTCAGTATTTTACTGCCAAAGAAACGGAAATTACAACCGACAGCAGTACAAATTAGTAGGAAATAACTACATTACGGGGCTTGACAGGTTCGGTTTGTTGTAGTACTATATTACTGCAATGAAATTGCTATTACATATAAGACGAGCATGAAGTTATTTCGCTAGCAAACGGTAGGTATATCAATAAAGCTCAGGTTTTAAATTTTTACTTAGATTTGTATTTGAATGGACGGGAAAACTCAGTAAGTGATCAAAGTAAAAAGCAAAAGAAAAAAATCTTAGCCTCCCAAATATCAATAGAGCTAATCGGTTTTTAACGTTTTAAGGTACACCGACACAAATAATACGAGTATAAGGATAAATTGTGAACATTGCAACATGTAGATGTTTATATCTAAGCCAATATAAATACGACACTTTTATTTAAAGAAGGAAATATCTGTACACGCTTACATAAAATATATAATTCCAATATCTAAACAACGACTGTCAAAAAAGATAGTTTTTATAAAATGCCAAGTTTATGTAGACTAGTAAGAATAAATTCCATACCTCTTTTAAATACGGAATAATAATTGGCTGATTAGCAAAAGAAGATAAAATAAATTCAGTGGAATATGGCAATGTTAATCCGAAGTTTAAAACAATCAAATTTTAAGATGAAATTGTTATTATTAACAATAATGCCATACTATTACGCACATTTTAACTCAAACTGTTATGAAGCATTTTAATAGTTTAGCTAAAAGGGGTTGTAGAATTTAATCATAACATGTTACTTTATACTCTCGGGTGATTGTTACCCTAGCTTGGTTACTTCGACGGGGCGTTCAAATTTTCCCGAGTAAAAACACAAATAATTTGTTTGTCTGTGATATTATTTGAGTAATTGTTTATAGGTATTGTAAAAGCAGAAATCCGGCAGCTGAAATATCTAATTTACTAAAAATCCACGAAAAGATATAATAAAAAATTGTAGTTTACTACAAAACGATTTTAAGTTCTTAGGAGTGGTCTTTAGACCTGTAACTTCGTCTGGTAAAGTTCGAACCTTACAGCCGGACATTTTTGCAATGGCCACCATGCATGCCAATCCATTTGGTGACTCCGATGCGTGTGAAAGCCGATTCTTCGTTTAAATTCAGCGGGTTAGACTGTCAAATAATAAAAAATTAAGTATATATAGTTGTTAAACTAGGTGTGTAATGGCTTCGTAACTTTAATATTTTAAACAACTAGCCAAAGGGGATACCGCAAAGAGCCGTAAACGTGAAGAATACGTAATATGTACCTATTACTCATGAGGAAAGGTAACGTAATAGAAAAGGGAGCAACTTAGTCTGTTATGCTCCGTTGAACCAGGCGGAGGTAACGGTAACTCACAGAAAGAAACAACAACGGTTAATGCCAAATATACATTATATATTTTCCCAGAATAACGGTCTAAAAGTTCAAACCTTAAAAGAGTTTAGATTAACATTAAACCGAACAGTACATTAATTGATAAATAAATAAATAAATACATAAAGCGATAAAGAAACTACATCAAACTCAGTTGTCTATGACTAATTAATAATAATAGGTTACAATTTTTAGTGTTCCTACATAGAGATCCCAAATGAATTGCGGTTCGAGCAAACAATACAGTCTGAGACAACTGCGGCGTCAATTACACCGAGCCTCTATATGCAAACCAGACACGACAAAATTAATGATAAGCATATCAATCAACGCAATAGATTAGATGCACGAATGGTATTCAAAATAATATAAGAAAAAGGGTCCGACTTGATGAGAGCACACGGTACGGATCGAGCGAAGTAATAAAAGCCGTGAATAAAAAACATCAATGAGTACTGTAAAATATGAGCCCTTTGGGTGCTATATCTTATATAAATATGCTTATTTATGAGGTTGAAATAAAACGCGTATTGCTTTATGAACCAATATAATAAAATGTTTATAACTTTGTTTTGAATTGCTTAAATAACATAATTGTATCAACTAGATTCCTCCCCTTCCCCTCCAAAGAGAAAAAGAGGGAGGGAGGCCAGCTAGGAAAGGTATGAAGGTAACACGATTATATGTAGCCGCAAAACCTCCTGGATCTTTTCAACTATCCTTAAAAATAATAACAATAAGTCATAACAATAAATAATAATAACAATAAACGATAAATAACACAACACTACGCATATACTATCACTGGTTACACGAGTCTGGGTCGTTGATCGAGCTTCTTCTACTTCAGAGAATAAAACCGAAGAGGAGAGAAAAAACGGCAAGCGTATACATGAGAAAGTGAAAAAAATAGGCAACAAACAACTAAACACATGGAAGCGTGGAAGCTTTGTTGATCGAAAAAGTAGACGGGATCAGCCGAATAAAACTGACTGCCTCGGCAATTCTTCTAGTAACATATAGTTGAGTTACCAAACTTTAAAAATCTTAACTATGTTCGCAACTGCAGAACTGTCTGAGTGAGGTCTTGTGTATGCTCCCTCCGACAAGCGACCAATGTTTATGACTGAAGTTGCATATGTGCAGGTTATATCATAGTAATCGGATGAGACTTGCCTGGGGGTGATACAAGATCGGGCACGAGTAACTGCTGCATGGACGGACCAGAGTAGGTCATGGGTGCATGCGGGCAGCGGCAGCAGGCTGTGAACTGCCACTGTAGATGTGCGAGGGTCAATAAGTGACCGAACACGGAAGTTTGCTGCACGTACCGGACCAGCGTAGGTCGTGGAGTCACGTGAGTAGCGAGAGCAGATTGCGGTTCCAACTGCAAAAGTGGCCCATGAACGAAAGTTGCGTCGAAACGAGACGACAATGCATAATAGCACGGGCACATGAGTTCCAGACATGTAGATGCACAACAGACCCGTCCGAACATCACGGCTCTGTCCGAAAATGTGAACTGCATGTGGACTGTCTGCGAGGGAAAAGAAATAACATTTCGAAACAGGCTATGCAAGTTTGCATACAGACGGAAGGATTTTACAGCCGAGAGCCTTGCAGTTTTGCGACAGTGATTTTGTGGAAGAGGCCTCCTTTGATGAACGGGTCCTGCTGGGTTTGGCTGTACGTGACGTGGGTGTACAGCGAATTATATTGAAAAAAGCTGTGAAAGCGCACCAGGAACAAAACCGAAGCGAGTCCATTCATGCATGTTTATGTTATTGCAGGTACGACCAAAACTATCTGATGTGTGGTGCCCACTGTGAGGAAGGGGCTAAGGCACACGAGCTAGGGGACGGATGTGTAGAACGCAAGATGGGAACTGGTGATATCATGCTTGGGACT